>NJRQ01000377.1:25369-60353 GCA_003063805.1 Aphaenogaster ashmeadi | reverse complement strand
AGGTAATATATTTTGTATAGAGTTATGAATATAGAGTTTTGAATATTCACTAAACAATCCAGTTATATACAACACGACAAAAAACAATTAAAGATTATTTTTCATCGAAATAATTAAATGTAAAAGTTATATTTTATTTAAATTACTGTATAACTAATAAAGAACATATCATGTGTGTGCAATACTATCTATTAAATTTTTTTAGTTGACCTCGTTAACACGAACAAATTCGGTAAGATTTCCTCGTTAACCCGAACACCCGGTTAACACCCAGTTAACACAAACTCAAAACTCCCGGTCTCTCCAAGTTCGTGTTAACAAGGGTTTACTGTAAATTGTAAAGATAGTTTATAATCTGTATCATAATTTATAATATAACATATAATCAAGAGACACGACCCACACAGCACACGATATTGCGATATATCCGAGGGATATCTCAATAACTGTAGGATCTCCATGGGATCGCATTATGTCCAATTGGACATGTGGATCACTCTGGGATATCCTCAGGATAAAGTGTGCTGTGTGGGGATAGTGTCTCGCGCCAAATTATGATTTACTCTAGTAACTTTAAAATTTTCGGGTTGAATTACATGTTTCGTTGATTGAACGATGATCTGAAGATAATATGTCAAAGTTACAAGTTAATTAGAAGTTATCGTAAACGTACCGACGCATTGACCCTGGTTGGTTTTCAAGTAACCCAGTTCGCAATCCAATCTGGCCGGGCATCTCTCACAGGGGTGGCCCCAGCCCTTGCCCACGGTGGCGCAGCATAACTGTCGCGTGCAAACCACCCCTTGAAGGCTCGCCAAGCATTGGCCGTTTTTTACTTTGGTGAAACAGGGTCCGGTCCTACAACGTAATACATCGTGAAAGAAACCCAGCGATGCGGAGGTAGGTTCGTTATCTTACCTGTAATCGGTTTCGCAACGTCTTCCGGTGTAGCCGTAGATGCAGGCGCAACGATCTGGACCAATGCATCTTCCTTGATTCAGACAGGGCTCGCGACAAATTGCTAATTAAAAAATGATCTGCTATTAATTTACGGAAATTATTTTTTAAATTCTTTTTCTGGTAATTATACAGTTTAAGGGCCTCACCACCAATATTGATGTAAGTATGCTCATTCGACGCGTTTTTGCACAAAACAAAAGAATCTGACAGAAAAAAGCGTCGCTCTGCCTCGCGAAGCGAGATATTGCAGAGCGACGCTTTTTTCTGCCGGATTCTTTCGTTTCGTGCAAAAACGCGTCGAATGAGCATAATTACATCAATACTGGTGGTGAGGAGTGTAAACTGTATAATTATCGTCCTAAGATTTATTTTAGTTTACGCGACGCTAATTCCACTTACGTTCATTGCAAAATTCTCCCTGGTATCCACTACGACATTGGCATCGGCCGTCGACGCAGTTTCCATTTATGCAATGAACCCTACATCTGCCAGTGTCGCCGCGATCGCCACTACTTCCGGTCTCGTGGGCGATAACTGTTGACAATATATTGTTGACTAACAGATTTTATTTTTAACAAATTCGCCATTGTCTTCAAAAATATTAAAAAATGACTAACAACTTTATAAAAGGATTGATCTGGAAACTGAAGAACATCCGGTTTATATCTCACCTTTGCTTTGACCGTTGCCACAGGCAGAGGCAACGACACCCCCCTCACATAAACAGATATTGGGCCTAATGCATCTTCCAAGAGAGCCGCAGCGTCTTGCGCAAATTGCTAAAACAGAATAAATTTTAAATCTAAGTTTGATTTAAGCTTGTGGGTATCTTGAGTCTTGCATTGACGTTATTACAACTTTCTTTTTTCTTTTTTTTGACAGAAATACCTCACTAACAATAAGTGCAGCAAAAATATTAAAGAGCAAGAAATTCCGATTATTTTACATTTATAATTTTTTACATAAAGAAGAGAAAGAGAGAAAGGCTACTTTTATTGCTATACCAGGAATATAGTGATATAGATTTATAATAATTATAATTTTAATTGTAAGGTGACATTACTGGAACAATTTATTCATGAGACGTTATGAACTAATAACAATTACACGATCAATAACATTGTCAGACACCCGGAAATTGTGATGGAATGCAAATCACGAGCGAGTGTGGTCGTATTACAGACAATGCGATCAACAGGAAGCGCATAACAGGTCATTAAACCAGTTTTATTCGAGGCGACCGTTCGTGTCGCATAAATGCCCATTTGTCCGTTACGTAATTGCATCGATAGTTATCATTCCCGGGCAGTATCGGTAATGATAGGTGGTTCCTCTCGCCCGATATTAATAACCGCTTTCCATTCCGCGAATCTCGCGCGGGAGATCCGATTGCATCCTAGGATCCTTAGGATATGGGTCGTTATGTTCTGGATGATTGCTTGCTTCATTATTGCCAGTAATGTGACTTTATCTATTCGGTGCTACTATGTATTTTAGATTCTACTTCTTTTAGTTACAAGAATAATTTAATTACGATAATTAATTAATTTAACATAAAATTTGAGGACGAATAAAACATATCATATTTTATGTTATTGAATTTAGCTTGTAAGCAAGAATTTTTAATTTTTTTATTGAATTTTAATCTATAGTTTGTTTTCTCTCATGCTTTTTTATTGTGTCGTCGTTTTGATTATTCTCAAAGTTATATAATATATTACTGGTATATATTACTGTATTATGAATTTTTGTAAAATAATGTTTTAGTAAAATTAGATCGATGCTTCTACTTACGAATGACACACAGGCCTGTTTCCGGCTTCTTCGACCATCCCGGACAGCAATAGTTTTTATATCTCGATCTGCATACGTTTGGCCTAGAAGCATTTTTAACATATTTTTTAAAGAAAGTGATTTACCTATATTCCTTTATGTAAAAAAATGTATTAATGTTGATATTCAAGATTGAGAAACAAATCTTCCTTAAAGAAAACAGTAATGTAAAACTTGCACATCTATTCAAATAAAGATTATATGATATACTATATATATATATAAGTATATATTACATATTATATAATATATGTGTCGAAATATAATTATTAACAAAATTATATATAATAGATATATTATAAATAAATTCTCTCTAAAAATTATGATAAATAAACTCGAATAAAAATAACGATGAAATTTAAGGAAAGTTAAATTGGATCATATTATATAATTTTTAACAGAAATGACAAAACAATGTCACGTGCTAACGCATCTATAATATTATAAATGCATCTATAATTGAACAGATTTGTAATTACTTAAATCTCATAAATCGTTTAATTGTCTTATCGCGAAACAAGAAGTCTGCTGTACATTCTGTAGATCTTTTTTAAATTTGTTCGAAACTTATGAATTTTCTCGAATCGCGAGCGGTATCTTCAATAGTTTCCGAAGTTATGGAAGCAAGAATTAATCATGAGTCATAGGTTGCTCTCTATGGCGCCAACTTGAAGAGGCCGTAGGCGGAAACGCGGCGTTTCCGCGGCATCGTGGCACGCGCAAGAAGAGAAGAGCGCGCGCGCGGGAGAGAGAGAGAGAAATAGAGAAAAAGAAAAGGAAGAATGGGAAGAGGGCGGAGTGCCACCTCGGAACAAGGCGGCCATTCACATCTGGCGCCTCGTAATTAACGTCAGCTGCTATGGACCGCGACCGGGTTTAAACGCCGCCACTTAGGCTCCTCGGCGCCGCAATCGCAAACGCTAGAGCATTGCCGGCGTTTCTCACGTCACGCCATTTTTTTATCGCGCGGCGATAACGCGATCGTTATCTAACACGGTTTGTAGGGCTGCCGGTCCGGAGGACTTTGAACCCCGAGATCCGTCGATTCAATGATTCTTCGACCGTAGAGAGAACTTCCGCCGGGATTTCACGGCGCTCGGACGCTTCGCTGGAGTATTCGAGTTCCGGTGTATCGAAACAGCACGTTCGTACGCCGAAGATAAAACGCGAGATTCCGCGATTTTGAGATCCCTTGAACGAGATCGCGGACGACTCTTCACGCTGCTGCAACGCCAGCCTTTGCATTCCCTCGCGTGCCCTTCGTGCGTTAGCGGTAAACTCGTCCCGCGCGAGTTTCTCGTTTCGCCGGCGCGAGGGAGATTAATGCACTCGCGTGTCCGGCATCTCTCGCGCTCTTTCTTTTCGAATACATCTCCGCCGTGACTTCTGACATACGCGTTACACGCCTGGCGCGTATCATCTTCGCAGGCGGGGGCATTACAGCGGGGCGCTTGTAAGGCGATATTAAATGCGTGTGCGCGGCGCGGGATGAAGCAATCTTGCTCAAACAGTGGCCCACTAACTGCTCGGGGTGTATACCTGACGGATGTTTACACGCGATTACGTCGGTGAACGATCGCGCGCATACTCCTGACTTAAAAAAAAAAAGGTGGGCGTCATTTGGTTAATTTGGCGCCATAAAGAACTCAGCTCTCTCCCCAAACTCGTTTAGGAGTAAATCTCTCTCACCCTGGTGCTCTCGAGTCTATCTCCCTTTGTATTTTATTCTCTTATTATCGTTTCACCGACGACGATAAAATCCCGTTAAAACGCCGGTTGTCGTCACGGGATAACGCTCGAAATCGGCGAGATGACTAACTTTGGTACGCGTCGTTAATTGGAAAATTATAGCCAGGCCCGCGTTCGGGTGGTAATAATAATAATAACGATAATTGGCGGTAGAATTACGAGGACGGGGCCGATCATCACCTCGCAGCCGAAAGCTTTAATCCAATCTGTATGTAAATGGATGCCGCTTGGGTGATTGGTCCACTGTCGAACTTGTATCGCGGTGCCCGATCGCGCCGATCAACACGTGGCGTGCCGTTAACCGTGTCGGCAGGGTGTAATTTTAACACCCGCTCCGTAATGATAGCGTGTCCTAACGAGCCCTGAAATCAATGCGCAACGTGTTCATCGGCCGATATCTTTATTTGAAGATCTTTTCGCACTCGCGCTCATTTCTCAGGCGTAAACACAAGCCCAATTTTCTTTACATTTTCCACATTTTTCGTAATTTTAATCTAACATTCTTATTTTAATTAAATTAAAAAACAAATTGAGATTGCCTTGAGAGCCAACACTGGATATAATTGTGTAAATACCATAATGATAAAATTCAAACAGGTCTTGAAGGGCGTTTATTTAAACGCTAAATCGCAAATTACATTAAATCGCATATGTTTCGACTCACAGATCGAGTCCTCTTCAGTGCAGAAAAATACTTTAACTTAACTTACAAAATTTCATATCTTAAAATGGTCGAGAAGTTGTCAGAAACATTATAATTCGGCATATGGTCAAGAACTTTCAGTAGTATCGTCGATAACAAAATGTATATCTCCATTCCTCACACTATTTTCAGCGATTTGATTATAAGCATGTCCAAAATATAATCACGAGTTAGAGATTTTATCCGTTAAACTGAGCATTGTTCACAAGCACGTTATTATTGAAAGTGAGAGAACGTTTTGTTCTATTTTAATTTAACATTCTCAGATTTTCGATTTTTATTTGAGTTAATTTAATAATTTATTTAATAATTGAGTTAATTTAATAATTTAATAACGTCATAATTTTTTTTCGAATGGATGTTTCATATTACCGTTTTCTTTAAGAACTGTTTCTAAATCTCGCGAATGTCAACTTGCTCAAACATTAATAGATTTTTTCGGATATTAATATAATATCAGTACTTTGGTATCACATAGTAAGTTTTATTCATTATTACCATTAATGAATTAATGTGTGTGCAATTAATGTTCCGTATAAACGACTAGTGTCTGGATAATATAGACCTAATTCATGTAATTAACTGTTGAGTGTGCAATTGGAAACTACAATAGCTTCGGAACGCGCGAATTGCGGGCTATTAAAATTAAGGCGATCAAGAGCAGCCGCTTTCCCATCGCGATTAGGGGCAAACAAACAATAACGTTTCGCGCGCGAAGGATTGCCACCGCAAAAAGCACGGTCGGGGCAATTGTTTGCGGTCTCCTTAAACGAGCGCTGTGTCACAAGTGCAATTGGTCACGACACGCGGTATTGCGACACGACAGTGCAATTATGTCGCGCGCGAGAAGATATTAAGCACCGATATCTCGATCCTAAACTCGTCCCATCGAGTAAAGTTTCTCTGGAATCTCGGAACCTTCAAATTTTTAAGTCAGTGCTTCGAAACTTCGCTACTCATCCGGAATACTTCCGGGTCGTGGAGCTTCGCCTACGGCATCGCAATCCCGGCGCGGTTCGCGTAATCATTTGTCTCTTCATGTCGGAAATTATTGCGTTACGATCGCGCGGACAGTAACGATCTTAAATTACGCTCTAAATCCAAATTAGTCGGCGCGATGAGCGACAGAAAAACAGCCTGATGCGTGACGTGCTTCTTATCATTACATAGTGCATGTCGGTTAGGTTTAACAACCTTCGGTTGCTGACAGCTTTATTACTTCGACATCGCTTCCTGTACACTCCTAACAAAATTTTCTTGAGGACTATTGCTTTGAGGTGTTGAATACTTCATTTTCGAATAAAGCTCAAGAAGGCACGAGTAATGTAACGGAGACGGTATGAGCGGAGCAAGAAATGGCAAACGTAAAAGATGTAAAAATAAAGCTCGAAGCTGTAAAAGCTCAAGTCGATCATCATCCATTGGACTGCAGTCTTTTATTTACTTAATGCTGTTTTCTTTTTCTCTTAGCTCTCCTTCATTTTAAAAAGATTGATAGATATCGGTAAAATATGAATGGCGCTTCGTCACGGAGTTGCGCCAAAGGTTGCGATAGCGGCTCTAATGCTAACCGCCTTTACATCCCTAGGAATTGCTTCTTCACTTCCTGCCGCCGGCGTCGCGTAATACGCGGCTTAAATCAGTCTAAGTAGTTGGAACTAACCATGAATAATTTTAAGTGGTGATCCCGTTAGGCTTAAAACCGACCCTGTATCCTATTTTTCACGGTGCCCCATTAAACGCGAGCAACGCTAGCGTCTGATCTGTCCTCCAGCAGATCGTGTAAATGACGTGCAATGTGCCGAGGTCCACCTATCTACGGACTTCGATCTCGAATGCCGTCTAAGACGTGCTCCACGTGTTACGTGCATATAAAATTGAGCGACATTAAAAAAAAGAGGGGAGGCAGGAAGAATAGATGGAGGCCTCAGATTCGCTACGGTAATATTATCTCCGATAGCATTGTTCCATTATTATAATGCCCGGCGATATTTCTTCGCCGGTTGCGCACCAGTGCGTCCAGCCCGGGTGAGGGATCTTCTTTTTCGCGGATTACGCGGTCGATCATTCGCGCGGCTACCTCGGCGTTATCGGTGACGATCGGGACGACGACGAACGGCACGTCGGGGCTGCGCGCGAGGGCATCATTCATCATTCGGCGAAATGATGAATCGCCAGCACAATACGCTCATAGACGCACCGGATGACGGTGAACGGGTCATCTCTCGCGGCGCTGATAAAAACGCGGTTGCCGCGGAATATGCACTTCGTATTCTCCGAGGTGCCCCCCGCGCCGCTTATCGCGCCCGCCCGTCCGCATTCCATCTCCGCGCTTGTTAATTAATTAACGTGGAGACGCGGCGTTTATCAACTGGATAATGCAGCTGCTGCAACGCACACGGAAGAGAAGGAAGCGCCTGCTCCTCGATAAAAATTTACTCGACACGTATCTTGCAATTTGCATCGTGACATTCGGATTTTCTAATCGCTTCTCGTCGAACAGCTGATTGTTCTACGCAAGATAAATCCAAGTTTTCGAAGACACAAAGCGCAATACTACTTTAAAAAATTTCGATGGATACAAATCTTCAGTATACAAGTATATCGGGCCATTCAAGCTGCAGATTTCAAATTATACGAGTTACAAGCATCTTGATTTATTTATTAGGTCAAAGTGCAAATTAACAATTCGAGTTACAAGCTACAAGTTATTTAGGCTACGAATTACAAGAGCAGCGGGAATTTAAATTAAAAAGTTCTAAAGTATCGTTAAAAGATATCTGTTTAACTTCAAACAGTTTAAACCGCGACTGAACGTTCCGACAAAGGGGACATACGCAACCGGAAGGGTTAAACGAGCTCATCGCTAATGTAGACGTATTAACGGGGGTTCTGTCAGAGGCAATTAAAAGCATTGTTTAGATAGCGTTACTTAATCGGCGACGTTTAAGAACGTTATTAATACCATAACGTCAATTAGCCATAATTCCGATGGGATCTCCGTCCGACGTATCGCCATCTCATTGTTGGCGTCCGTTTGAATTTGATCGTGGTATCCGAAATACACCGCGTAAAATGCGGGAGCATTTTGAAAATGTGAGTTTAAACTACCGGCGAGAAGGTGCGTGAACCAAAATGGAACAAATGTTTGTCGCGCCTCAACGCGAAGGATCGTAAAACGCGTAATCAGCGAACTACAGATAACGGCTGCCCTACAATCGTTGAACTTTGTCATTTATCATTTGTATTCCTCTAAATGTAAAGATAATGTAGCGAGCTTATTCATATTCCGACTCCGCTAGCGAGATTATAATTTCTAAAGCCTGTGTCGTACGGCGAAACGAGCTAAATCGTAAATATGTATCGCTTTTATATAGGAAAAGCTGTAATGAAATATCGAATGAATTGAATAATTCTATATCGGCTAACACAGCTTGGCGCTTGCGTGTTGCAAGTGGATTAATTTCTGTCCGAGCTTTGACGGGACGCGATTAGTGTCCATCCAGTTGCGGTCCAGTATATTATAATGATGAAATTAGTAATGGAAATTAGTGTCGAAACCAGTCACGAGATTATTCCATGAAACTAGATCTGCAGATATTCCCACGCGGATTAGAATCGCAACGATTCGCACAATTATGCAGGCATGCAGTCTCCTCTTTTAATACGTTCCTATCAGATCAGCGCGGAATGTACATGCATGGAATGAACGGTTTTGCTGAAATAAAACGGTTTTGCTAAAAATTTGATGAAATATAGATCTGAAAATAATTTTGTTAGACCATCAAAAGTAATTAAGTAGGACACTCAAGCATGATGATAATGCTGCAAAAAGTTTTAATATTCTAGCGATTTTTTTGAGCGTCTACTTAGTTACTTAGTTACTTTTGATGGTCTAACAAAATTATTTTCAGATCTGTATCTGGCCAAATTTTTAGATATTTCAGCAAAACCTTTGACGGAAAACCGTGTGTGCACATGCATGATTTGCTCATTGTGATGGTCCTGTTAATTTTTGTAAGTATCATTCCGTAAGGCTTTCGGACGTGGAAGCCACCAGAAATTTCCGGACGAAGCCGGACGGATAAATCGCGCTTGACACGCAGGCGGGGAAAAATATTTCCTCGCATACCATTGTCAATTGGCCGCAATGGATGGACGTGCGCGGCGTGGTTAATCCCGTTTATTATCCCATCTGCTTTCCGCGCGGCCGCGAAAACATTTGCGGTGGAGACGCGATCCGCGAAAATAGCGCAAGTGCAGGACTTTATCGGCGCGACTTGACTCTCGTTGCGAAAAATGGGCGCGACTTGGGCAGAATTCAGCGCGCCGCGTATAATGTAACACTCCGATAACCCAATTAGGTGTTATCGCGTCATTTAACTCGCGAGGACGGTGGTCGCGCGAGGGAATTATCGGAATCATCATTCTCGAGAGATCCGCGCTGTTAGCGAAATAAGTGCCGGGTTGTTACGAGAGAGCCTTCCGCGCTCTCAGATGAGACGATCTAATCTTTTTAAGTGACCGGCCGTGGCTCGTCAAGGACGCCGGAGTATGTGACATTTTGATCATTATACGTAGAGACATTCCTCTCTTTTGTCTCATTGTTGCCTATAATTATCTTACCCTAAAATATTATCCATTTTCTAAATACATATTTCCTGATTCGTGACGTCATTTCGATTATGAGATTCTAATTGATACATTGGGTGCGTTCAGGAGACACAACCGTTGCAGCATCGTCTTGTCAACACTCGACGTTGATTTGTTGGTTCCAGAAGTAAGACTAATCACGTTCGATTGCTCACTCAACGGTTGTGTCTCCTGAACGCAGCCATTGATGCGTTCTGTGGCAGTGTTGACTCTGATTAGAGAATCAGAAATAGCCAGAAATTTATCTATTAGAGTTTTACGACCGCCTGTGATCATATGTATTGCGAATACTCACCCGAGGGGTGGCACCGATTGCAGAGTATTGTCCAGATCTTGGGGCGGACTCGGGGTGTAACGTTGCCCCGTTGCTACCCCGTCCTGGACGAATTGAGATGCCAGGACGATCCAGGCCGTCAACAATAGCAGTGCGAACATCCTGCGCAAGGAACTCGCAGCTTCCTATCTCTGATCCGATCCCTTCTTCGACACTATCCTGGATTATCCTTTTAACTCGCGGTCTCGTCGATACTTGCACATCTAACACGCATGATCCTTGATCGATCTCGAGGGATTTTCCCAAGTCGTCGCGATCATTCCACCGTCTACAAAGACAATTTAGAGCTCTTTTATAGCGCCCTGGCCCGCAAATGCTTGTTTGATTTTTTTATTTTGAAGATAAGTTCGAATTGTCCAGGAGTTACTTAACGCCTTACATGTATGTCGCTTAATTAGAAAGAAAATTTTCATATAAAACTTGTGCATCTTCCTTTTCCTATTTCACCGCGTAAATTCTCGCCGAGAAATATAACATGCGATAATTCGCTCGTGACTGTGATGCCTTTCCGGAAGCGCCAAATTAGTACGACGAGATAGAAGCAACTATCTTCTGATATAAATATCCACCATTGCGTTTTGGTGAGCGAGAGGCGAGAGAATTTACGATTAAATTCGCACTACCGTGGCGAATAATTTATCTCTCTATTAAAATGCATTTATATATTTTAACGCCATACAGTATAGAAAATTATTTATAAATTCAATGAGTGTTTTAGAAACACTCTAATTTCGTCCTCTTGTTTACGATATAGTATATATATATATTTAAGAATTGGTACTTCATATTTTCTTAACTGGATACAAATAGTAATTTACAGGGACATACAGATCTTTAATTTTTAAAAATAAAGATAAAAACTATAGAAATATAAATACGTCGCTATTTCTATTTTAAAAATAATTTTTCTTGTCTTTCATTTCTTATAAAAATTGATGTAAGTGAATTATCTACCCTTCTTCTTTTAGGTAAAAGAGAAAAAGGAGATTTCAATTAAAGCAACGTGTCTTGCAAATTCGCCATTCGTGCAGCTTCTACTCGTTATCATAATGCAAAGGCGCGACCAGTGTTTGAAGTCTATCTTTAAAGTTCCATAAACTTAAGCGACTCCCGCGCAAAAAAGAACAAGTCTTGCACGTCCTATTACGAGCGGAATGAATTGAGATAGGACCTCGACCGAGGCGTTTCAGCTTTGAGCGTTTCACCACCGTAACGAATGAGCTCGTAAAGTCTGCACCACGGCGTTATCGAGCCTATTGAGAGCTCCTCTTTACGAGGAAGCGAAAATTTCCGAGAAAAATTCATCTGGTTATATAACAAGGATAAGAGAATAAGAATAAAAATGTTTCTCTCAAAGGACAGAAATCTGTTTCCCTAATCAAAATTTCTTTCGTCTCGCACTTCCTTTTTTCCCGAAGAAGTACAAATTTCTTCGATTCAGCGAGAAGAAAATGAGAAAGTAAGAAAGCTCATTTAAGAAAAAGGAAACATTTTAGAAAGGAGAAGGATTTTCTCTATCTTTTGGAAAATAAAATTTTCATCGCGATAAGTTGAAAAGTCTCAGACTTTTTTCGGACGTACCTGTTTAAACGAACAGCAGTCTAGTATAATTCCATAACTAGCATGAGTCGCTCGCAAATATTCGCGTTAACAGATCTGCGACACACGCGTGGGCTGGTCGACGATCGCGCATATCGCGATTAACTGTGTTCGACGTGACGTTGTGATCTCCAACGACGCGCGCGATCACGCGTAAAGGAGCCGAGAGCCACGATCAAAGATCATTCTCAAAAAATCGCTCGCTTAGGTCAGCACTCTGCGAATCGAGCTCCAATTCAGATTTGCGACTTGATCTAATTCTTGACTTGTGCCTCGAATGATCTATGATATGATTGACGACATGGTGCTCGATTTTTTGTATCTAACGTATGGGACTAGAAAAGATCTTTGAAAGATCATTTAAAGATTAAAATCTAAAAATCTTTTCTTAATATGATTAACATTTTTCTGTGGTGGCATATATTTGAACGTTTCAAAATATAAAATATTAAATTCAGATATTAAATAAATACTAATTAACAAAAGAAGCTTTAAACAGACTTTTCCTTGAAACGGAATTTTATTTTTTGTTGTAGTTTATTTATTTTATCCCTTCGCGATATTCGCGCTTTATCGAGCAATAATACATATTATTTAAATATCTATAAGGAAACAAGCAACGTACAGTTTTCAAGTCAAGATCCACGTCACCAATGGAGAAAATTAAAGTAAAAAGATCTGATATATATGTATATATACTTCCGAACACCTACGCGACTTCCGATTTCCGGCGGACCAGCGATCTTTCGGCCCGCTCGAGATCGATCGGTCCCAAGGGAGACGGACCTCGGAAAGATGCGCCGCGACGGGACTCGACGCGAGACTGGAGCCGTAGATTGTGGACTCGAGGAGAGGGCTCATCTGGGAGGGCTCTCTCTCTCTCTCTCTCTCTCTCTTTCTTTCTCTTCAACATCTTCAACCATCCTTATCTCTTGCTTTCTGTCTCCGGATCGGTCTCTCTTCTCTTCCTCTGGTCCACACATCGTGTCGATCTCGTTCTCCCCCTCTTCGGGTTAAGAAGATGACGATGACGACGACGATGACAACAAGACGGGCCCACCCCTTCTACTTAGCTGTTAACACCAAGCATGTGTGAAGGCACGGACACGCGCGCGTGCACGCGTGCATACGTTCCGAAAGGATGCGCTCCGATGCTCGATCGATCAGTCAAGAATGCGATTTGCGCGAAATTGGCGGAAGTCAGGAGAGTAAGCTTCTTTTGCTTGTGTCAATTTATTAATTGGTATCGATCTGTCTCGACGAGACCGCGCGATGAGCTGAGACTTGCTTGGAATCCAAAGGTTAAGAAAATAAGTTCTCCTTTTTTTCTTTTTCTTATTCTTAAAAATTTCGTTACTCCTAATGTATTGTCATTCTTCGGCACTTGTTACTTACTTAATTTTAGTACTTTTGAAAAAGAGGATATAAAATAAGAATGTTTCCCTTTGACTTACAAATTAAATAATCAAATTAAATTTTGTTTATCCAATTAATTTAGTAAGTCGACAAAATGTAACAACTTGTGTCATCTTAAAAGCATTAATTGCTCGTCAGTTATTTTTTCGTTTTGGATAGCGGATATTTGTTTTCAAATAATTTTATTACGGGGTAGTGGTATCTTATTCCATTGTTTCTTATGTAACTGTGCGCACACGGTTACATCAGGAATAATTATGTAATGAAGGAGTGGTCTTGATTCACGGGGCTAAGATATTCCGCGTATTACCCACGTTTTCGTAATTTTGTAGTTAATATTGGATGAGCTTTCACAATTTTCGTAATTTTCTCGTTAATGCTGGACATTCTTCCACAATTGCGCACGTCTCATCTGAACGTTATCGAATGAGGTTGCAGCTTCGATTGAGAAATCCGAGTGACATTGGCCTTTAGGTTTTTGGACCGAAATCAGAAATAGGCCGACTCTTCCGGAGTCCGTTCAAGTAGAACATGCAATAGTTTGTGTGTAGCATATGTGATAATGTTACTTACAAATATATATATATATATATATATATATATATATATATGAATATTTTATCATATATTAATTAATCATAACCTAGAAGTAGCGTTTAATTTAAAATCACTATTAAACTTTTAAGTCCTTGATTTATATTTCATAGTTTACTTAAATTTATAATTTAACTATAATTTACTTAATTTAAGTTAATAATTAGATTTAATTTGAGCATAACTATATTTAAGTATAACTATATTTAACTATTAAGTATGGTTCTATTTAATTTAGGTTTAACTATATTTAAGTAGAACTATAATTTAAGTATAACTGTATTTAAATCACTATTAAATTTTGAATTAGTGTTCTTGATTTATATTTATTTATCGATTATAAATTTAAATAAATTGTAAAATATGAATCAAGAACACTAATTCAAAATTTAATAATGATTTAAAATATTAATTATAGTATATTATAGTTTTAATGTATTATACTTAAATTTATAATTTATAAAATAAAATTGAAATTTTTAATGAGGTACCGTGAATCGTGTATCACATTATTAGGAATAAATTATAATTTCAAAATGAATTTTGAAGTGAAAATTTTTATGGGATCAAGGACCGTGAACTGTATAATTGTGTTGCGCGTCGGTCCTTTTCATCGGCATTACGTAATCATCATTGTCGGTGACGGCGGTTTAGCGCGGCTCTTCAGGATCCTTGGGATCGGAGGTCTGATGATATGCGGGTGGGAACGCGGCGACAGCGTGTACACGAACCTCGCGTATATACGTGCATACGAGGAGAGAAGAAGCCAGGAGAGAGAACCGAGATGCGCGGCTAATGGGGACGCGTAAAGCATATTCGAGCGCGACTCGGTATGCCGAGTCGAGAGGCCGCGAGATGCCTGATAAAACGCGAGAGAACCGCGTGGTAAAATCCGCCTCCTCATACACGCATTCTGCATCGACGAGGACTGTCGGCGAGGCTGTGTCTCGCGGAGCGATGGGTGCATATCGCACCCACGTGGCAGCCGCTTGATCAGCAACGCTCGGTGTCCGTGGACATTGGATACATGAATATACGTGTCAGCATACGTGACGCTTGGACTTGCACAATTTTATCTTTTTGTTAAATAAAAAGATTAAATTTACTTTATATATATAATTATATATGTAATATACATTTGAATATATATACTATATGTAAAATAAATATAATCTTTTTATTGATTATAAATATAAATATATTTATGTAGATATTTATTTATGATAAATATATATCTGTAAATGAATATAATATATCATAAATAAAAAAATATACTTATTTCTTAATTGTCGTCTCTTAATTAAGCTTCAAACTGGACGTAGCTTTGCTGGAAGGATTTTTGGATTTCAAAATATTTCTAACTGTGTGCAGTATTTTGTTACGCACACATATATGTTGTGCGTCATAATATTACGAAAATGTTGACATTCTTACGGACGCTTTTTGTTGTAACGAAAACAACAGGGTTCGAAGAATGCAGCTCGCTGCGTTAGGCGCCAGCTGAGGGGGAAAAAAGCTTTATAATTCAACTTTTCTTATGCGAATTCCTGGCAGCAAACGAGGCATATCAAGTAGCACGCTGCTACTCGCTTTTCTTGGGTTATCCAGGAATCGAATGTTTCCTCCCGTATGCAAAATAGGGATTCGCTTCGGCGGGTTCGACATCGTGTCAGATATCGAGATAGGTACTATTTCACGATGGAAGATTGCTTCGTAATGATTGTGAACGTAATTTCGATAGTTTGTCGGATAAAGTTTCAGGGTTGCAAACGCGTCTTCGATCAATATTGTGAGACACTTTAGTAAATTATGAAGAGTCAGAGAGACTAATCGAATTAAAAAGTACGATAAGTTTTTCGCAAGTTTTTTTATCAAGATAATACTTTAATATTTTTTACAAGAAAGATTGTACTTTATATTAATCACACATGTTATATATAGTTTCTTTAACATTACATTTATTGCCATATTTATTATTTACTGCATTATATAAAATTTTTATTTGTAATCTCTGCTCTCTCTAATTTTTTAAATAATTCCAGTATGCTTGAAATAGCAGAATCAAATCGATTCTCAAGTCGTGCATTCTGAGGTTAAATATCCAGATACGGTATTCAATGCAAGTACGTACGCACTTGTGCATGATGCAGCGATACGCCGTAATTGTAATTCGCTGCGCGACAGACAAGATCGCCTAACACAAACATGATCGACAGTGATTACTAGCTGGGCTGCCGCCGATCCTGAATGCAGTAGCAGCTGCACCTGCAATCAGCGCGTAAGCTGCCACAGCGTATAGCGTGTACGATAGACGGGTTCAATTTGTCTCGGTACCTGATCTGAGAAGTTGAAATGTAAAACTTGAGACAATTCGAACTGAAGAACAACACTAAAGTAGAGACGATTCCGAAATGTAAAAAGTAGAATTGAATTAAGATAAAAATTGAAGCACAGATTTACAACTAAAATTTAGGTCTCGAAAATAAAGTTAAGATTCAAAATTAAGATCGAAATTCGTAGTTAGTTGACGTTGAAATCGGAAGTGGATTCGTTTATTGGTTCACCGGTTAGAAGAGTGACGATAATATTTTCGATGATAAGTATATGTCGCCAGTACTCGAAGCTGTTTATCGCGCCTACTGTACGTCTCAAAGCACCCTCTCTCGTAGATGTCTCCTCTCGTAGTTTCATAATAATCCTGCTAGACCGCGTGGACTGGTCCCGGATGAAAAATGGGCGGGACGGATCGCCGTTATTTCTTTCTTGGGCGGCCAGAGAGGCGTCATTAAAAGGTGGATCGTGGACAGTCATCAACGCGAAGCAAGTGTGCCTCTCAAGTGAAGCGCTCTCGAAGTAACAGCTACTGAAATAGCATTTCGTTCAATTCTTGTCGAGAAGCTGCACGTCTCTGTTTATTATAACAGTTGATAATTCGATATATCTTCTTATATTATTTAAATTGCTAAAGTTCTTAGTCATTCTTAGATCCATTGCTTAATTATTGAATCACAATGTTTTTCAACGTAATCGATTAGTTATCACATCACATCTACTTCGTAAGGTAAAATCTTAATCCTTCTTCCCCTTTGTTTTATTTTTCGCTTTCCCGGATATCAAACTATCAACGTAGATCTTTCTTGTTTCGTAAGCAGTGTTCACGAGAGTTCTTCTCTGCCAGAAATTCTCCTCTTTCTTCCCGAAGTAGTTCACGTATCTCCGCAGTTGCTTGTTCGTCAGCTCAGCCAAGTTCTCCAAGTAATTGGAATAATTTGTCTGACTATCGATGATAATGGCGGTATGTTGATTTTTCAGTATCTCATCGTCGCTCTTCGTCTTTATCCGATGATGCTTCGCGACTTCATCTCTTCTCATGTATCTTGTCAGGTCCAAAGCAGGCAGATGGTGATGAGATTCCGGTGACTTCAGGGTTTTGGGTTGCCTTGCGTGCGATAGACAAAACGCCATATCTTCGTCTTCTAATAATTTCAGCTGTATTCCGTTTTGACTCGAAGACGTTTCAGATTTAATATTCGAGGCGTGCGTATTCAGAAAAGCTTCTCGCAAATCCTTTCCACGTTTGGGTCGACTTGGATCCTTCGACCACCAGGACTCTTTCAACAATACTATTTCCTGCTCCCTGCTTTTGTCTTGACAGATCTAACGAACGCATACATTCTGATAAAAAATGAACGAATAAATGTTTTTTGATAAAAATCAATCTTTTAAAAAAATGAAAAAATATGAGAAGTTTTAGGAAAAATTAAGATTTTGTGGGATTTGGTATTGAAGAACATATTAATTATCTGTAAATTAATACGCTATTTTTGAACAACGTAACATATTCTTTAAATTGCAATAAATTACGCGTACCTCTACAGCATCCCGAGCATTTGTAACAACTTGCAGAATCCAATATGGCGGTTCCAAAGCTTGGCCATCATTCGCGAATTGTTTCGTGTCCTTTCTCGTCGACAGATTTGATCTTGATGATGCTTCATTTCCGAATTGTATCTTTGTTTTGATATCTCCCACGCTTTTTATCTTTGCCTGGCTCACGACCGTCCACTCGATATCCGTGAGGGGCCAGCTATTGTTGAGTACGCAAGCCTCTATGTAATATAACTTTTTCTTTTTCCCCGTATTTTTGAACTCTTTGTTAACATCTTGACTTTTATTCTCGGCTCTGTAATTTATATCGTTTCCGGCATCATAGTTCAAGACCACTAAGGGTAACAAGATTGTCGAATCGCCGTTCATGTCGGCCAAAATGCTGCCATCTTTATCGACGACTTTTATTCTGATCTCTACCAGGTTGTAGGAGGTTGTCAACCTTATCGAAATGATGCTTCCTTCCGAAGTCGCTCGTAGAATCCATCGCGAGATATAACTTTTCGCGTTCGGGATATATGTACCAATTAATTCATCGACCATCAGCTTGGGTGGTTTGGTTTCCAAGGACAAAGGCCGCTGATCACCTAGTTGATAGAGCATCGAGTCACCTTTCATGGTAATCACACGAAATGTCCAGTCGAGCTCTTTGAAGTGCTGCCTGTCGCTCCAGCCGTAAGCGAACACTGTGTAACCATCAGGAAGATACTTGTAATGAACTGGAACCACATGATTCATGATACGCGTCATCTCGCGTCCATTTTGGTTGTTGAAGACACGCAATGCGAAACGAGGCAGATCGATTAGTAATTCGAAAGCCGCAAGAACTGTTTCCGTGGGTTTAGTATTCACGACGAGTCTGACAATCGGGAACCACTGTTCATGCCTGACGTTTCCTAGGACTCCTCTGAACTCTTGAATATTCAGAACATGTATGAAGTCCTCAGAGCAAGGATATAGATCGCGCAGGCTACTATGACGGTTGATGACATTTCTCAATAACCGGCTTGCGAGGGATGAGTCGAATAGACCAGATATCTTCAGGAGCCGTTCGCGAATCTGCGTATGCAGGGCATGATCAGCATTGTGAAGTTGTTTATATTTTTTTACGAGAACCATCTTGAGAAAGGATTGAATCGTCGTCGCTGCTTCATCGAAATTTGAGATTTCTTCACGACTGCGTGATGTGTAAAACCATGTTTTCAAAGTTTCCTTATTTGTAAAATCACGAGGAGTCTTCTGATTTGTTGTTAAATTGAGGTATTCTAATCTAATATGCGGATTTAGGAAAAACACCCTTAAAGAATGAAGAATATCTTCGAGTTCTTCGTTGGGAACAGTCTCTCTGATCAATCGAATTTGTTCTTTCATGAAGAAATGGTGTATCAGTGTTCGAAAATTCTTATTTTCTTTTGAAGGAGCAAACTGCGAGCTGGGCATGTAGCTTCGGTAAAAGTTTTCCAACATTGTTAGGTAATTCCTCGTTCCAAATGATCGATAAGCTTTACGGAGGTTGTCGCTGATTATTTTCGACATCTGCTCAATTCTATCGGACTCTATGGTCATCAGTTGTTGCACAGTCGCTCGATCTCCAAGATGGAAATCCGTATCCGAAGAAACAATCGTCAGACTAGAATCCGAACGATTGTGAATCCGCAAAAGTTGCCTGCCAGCTTCCAATTCCATGATGGTCGATTTATTGCCGGTTGTGGAAATAGTTATCGATTGATCCGACGGATTTGATACAAAGAACCAATTGTATTTTTCTAGGATCAAGTAATCTTTTTCGTGCAAATAGACATTCTTTTCTTTCGGTGCGGCGCAAAGATTGATCAAGAAGAATTTCTTCCTCGGAGAATCGCAGAACAAGTACAGAGGTTTGTATCTGGATTTTAGAATCTTACCGATACCGTTGTAGATATCTGCAAATTTTCAAATTGAAAAAAAGTTTTGAGAAGATTGGATTGAAATTTCATTTTTCGCCATGTTGCCTATAGAAAAAAAAAAATAAATCTATTTCTGACATTAATCATTAACGTACGCTAGCATTATATATTTGAATGCTTTAGGACAAGTCTTATAAACTGTAGCAAGAAATACTTCAAATTTATGAATATTCGATTAATTTTTTAAAATTGAGAATAGATATTGCTCTGAATTGGGTTTGAAAAGTCAAAGTACCTGCTTTCTCCTTTCCGATCTCTTTTGAAGTAGCCGCTTTATGATTTTCACAAGCTGTCTTTAATACATCGCCTGTTACTTGAATCGAGCACTGGAAATATTCCAACTTGTAGAACAGATGCACCTCCGTCATGTATGAAGCCATCTTGTTGAAGTCGATCCATCGACTGACGTTTTCCGTTGCTTCTCCTTTCGACGTGGTGGGCAAGTCTGATACTCTCTGAGATCTCGTTCTTCTCCGGGTAAACTTATCGGACCGCTCGATCTCGTTTGAAGAGATCGAGTTTTCTGCAATGTCACTTTTATCGCGAACAACGTCTTCATTGCACTCCTTGAGAGGGCTGATCACTTTCAAGTAACGAGTCGGGACGAAATAATCAGCAGGATCAATTACATTTCGTGAAACGGCCCACTTTAGCCAACGATGAAACTTCCACTTCGCTAATGGCGACTTTACCTTGGAAGGTAATTTAAGTTGGAATTACCCAGATAGCCAAATGCAGTGAGTTTGCTGTCATGTTGCCAAGAATGGTTGAAACGAATTTTGACAAACTTAGAACATGAATACTACATGAATTCTAATTCTAACTACGGCAAATTAATGGCAACGTGTCAGAATCAATTTCATATTGTCAACATTTTGTTAGCAACGAGCTACAATTAAAAAACTTCATAGCTTTAAAACATATACGCAATAACGGATGGAAATCATTATTATGTGCTGTTGCCGTCATGTTTTCATCATGATGCTTAATATGGAACGACAAATCATTCGTTGCTGTCATGTTGCTGACATGTTGCAGACAACATAACGTACCAGTATTGCGGACCGTTTGCTCTTGAAATTTCGTCAACTGATTGCATGTATAAGCAGTCATGTTGCTGCATTCGTAACGTGTTGTATTTCAATGTCAGCAAATATATAACAACACATGCAATGCATTAGTTTGCTCAAAATGCTATTTTACGCTTGGTTATCTGGGTAGTTATTTGGACAAGAAAAAAGTCTAAAATATAGAAACATCTAAGAGATGTTCCAGTACTTCTAATATTTTCTTTCGACCCTCTTTATATACGTGTTTTAGACACTTGTGCTATTTAATAAATTAGCAGTTCTGTTTCTTTCAAGACTTTACTTCTTGTCTCTATTTTACGCAATGAGTTATCGCATCGCGATAATTATCAAGAAATAGTCATTGAAACTTGATGCTCTTACGTCTTTGGGATCTAGAGGAACATCGCGTGATTGGACGACGTGGATTATGTGATCCCAGCAGGGCGACAGGCCGGGCACCGCGTCGCTTTCGAGTGCTCGCATGTCGCCTAAGAGGAGAAACAACGCGGTCGGTTGAGGTTTCTCGGCCTCGGTGGCAAGCGGCTGCGGCGTTTCTCCGGGTTTCCTCATCTCGCCGATCGTATTCGCGGAGCTTTCTACTCGGAAATACAGACGGGAATAACGTAACGTATTCGGTAATCGAAGGAACGCTAACTAGATCGTCGTGGACACGTACATTCAATGGACACACCTGGAACGTAATCATGTGCGGTTTGCGGCGTCCACTTGAAATGTTCGGAATATTTTGTCAGAAAGTCCCATTTATCTTGCAACGATAAATGCGCGATGTTCATTGTCAGACACGTCCAGCCTATTATTATTAAAATTTATATTATTACAAGACTTTTTCTTGATGATTTCAGAGAAATTTACTATCGACAGGATCAATCACGATGACTTATTAATTTGTTCATAACAGATAGTGGATTTCGAGACGTTAAAAATTAATTAAGTTTAAAGAAAGAAACTTTCTCTAAAGTGAAGTAATTTCCATATTACTTTGTGAAAAACAAAATGATAGAAAAGATGGGCATAAGGTCCACCTGTGAGACAAGCGATTGGATGGAAGTCGACGATCTCGCGGCGTCTGGTCCAGGTTAGAGAGGCAACTTTGAGCAACGCTTTGGCCAGAAGCATTGGCCATAGTTCGAAGTTGTTGGACGTGCAAGGTAAAAGGGGCCTGCCGTTTTTATCCACGGGAATGATGTCGTCCACCAGGATGCGACGCCAGCATCCCACGTAATGTAATCTTACGACATATTTTCCTGGAAAACATTCACGCGTGTTGTCTGATTGGGACTGTGAATGGTCGAAGTAACATGCTAGCTACGCAGAAGATGAATGATTTATCTTAATTTTCGAGAAATTATCATTGATTTTCGAATCTGAGATTCAATAATGCGCACAAAGGATTTAAAGATTTCTAAAAGAAACGTAAATTGCCAAAAATATTGTGAGCTGAATGTCATATCCACCGTTTGGATTTATCACGGGTCGATGCTGGACACCTTTTCCAACTTTGTTCATGGAATACACGTGCATCCAACCATACCAGGGACTATGGTGACCGGTCCAGGCAAAATTCGAACCTTCCCCGCCGATTTCCAAACCTTCCCGACCGCAATATTGCATGTTTACCAACGCAGACACTAACCATCTCATGAACTGGAAATTGCCATTATCATTAATATTATTTTTGTACCGCTCTGTAACAATGCAAGTCGTTGAATTTTACGTCGAATTACAGCTGAAGAAATAACCTCGCTGTGCAGCAGATGCTTATTGTTCGTAATCAGATCAGGATATTCCACGGCCGTCGTATATACTGTTGGAGAAGCCTGAAGAGATATTTCCATTTTTGTATATTTATGTATATTAATACAGATAATAATACCGCATAAATCATGCGCTTTACTGTTGGCTTAACTTAAAATTTATAATATGTTAAATTAAATAATTAATGTTCGTTATATTCGAAGTGCATGATTAAAACAGTGGCAGTACAGTCAAGTGCTTCAAATCCTTCGCTCGTATCCACTGATCAGGTTCTAAGGACTGTGGCATCGCGACACGCTCTGCGTCCAGGAATAATCCATCGGGACCGTCTTTGGGGATCCCCCATTTCTCGTTGTTCAGATCGGAATCCTTCCATTCCGGCCACAATGCGTACGCGACATTAGTGTCAGAATGATGATTAGTCTCACCGGTGAAGAAGTTTTTAGACTTTTCCGACATATTGCGGAAAAAATAGACAGGAAGACTACAGAAAGCTACATCTTCAAGAGATAAAGAGATTTGTATAGGGTGACGAATTGTAAATATTAGCGTCAATTCTGAAAAAAGTATATATTTTTTTTATTGATCCTTTATATATTATACACTATCATATGGACAGAATGGAATGTATTTATACCTCGATGGTCGTGAAACTAAAAGTTACAAATTGATTAGTACGAAGAACCTATATCGTTAATTATATCTAATATAACGAATGTTTGTTATATAAAAAAAAGATTAAGGTAAAGTAATTATAATCTATAGAGTATCCTAGGAAATAATGGTAAAGAAAAGAAATTCCACGAAGAACCGCGAAAGTCCTACGATCAACGTGATTTGTCATTTTAGTATTCTTAACTAATAGTTTCAGCTCTTCCTCCGATAGATTAAATCAAAGCTCTACCCATGTATGTACAATTCGTTTTGCAATTATAATTTTATAACAATAGCAAAAAATATTCAGCGATCTCGATTCGGTAATTAGTATATCACTATTCTTGCACTCTTGTTGAATCAATTGTCAACTTATATTTCTTATATTATTATCGATAGCTCTTTCTTTTCCACATAAATGACAACGTCGTTGCAATTCGGCTCGTCGCTAAGTCGACATCTTAATCGGCATGGAATTACTCAATTATATACATACGTTTGATCATTATAACAGATGAGGCGCTACAGCTAAACACGTCCTCCACGTTCGGCTAATCAACCCTAATTTAAGTCCTTAAATAAAAGTCCGTTAAACTAGTAACAGATATTTTGTGTCGTAACAAATACGAGTTTTTCATAGTTTTTTTCGAAACTATATTTCAAATTGAAATGGAAAAATACGCTGTAGGAAGCTACTTCTCTAATCGCGGAGGATAAATACAACGAGGTGAATTACATTTAATGTGTTTCGCCAATTTGAAATAGTATCAGACATGATCTTCAGTACCTTTACAATACAACGATAATAAGCCGTCACGGAAAGAATTTGCGCGACAACGACGCGATAGAGATTCAGTCGATAAGCTTGCTTTTCTTCCTCTTTTAACGGATTCTTTTCCTTTTTTAGCGTATCGAGATTCTTTGGCACTGATATTCGCTACAAGTTTCCGTCCTATTGAACATACACTAAGCAAAAGTAATATTCATGCACCGTGATCTTTTAACTACAAAGATTTATAACTTCCCCTCTATCTAAAATCCTTCAAAAATATTTAATCCAGCAACAACTATATACGCGAAAGTAAATCAAGAAGTAAAGTGTATTTGCTTGTAGAATGCAATCGATACACTGTAATTCGTTATCTAGCAATTCCTCGTTGACTACATATCAATGATAATAATAGCTGAATCTTGCATGAATGTAGATTTCTAAAAGTTTTAAAAAAATTAAGACGCATATGCGACTCCAATCATGATTGAAAACTTTTTCTTGCAAAAAGAAGTGAAAGAAATGCTATATAATATTCCAATGTGTCGTAAAAGAAGATTATAATATCATTATAACACTCACTTTACTTTTTGACTCTTCTTGTACAATGCACGATTTTGTTGGTGTTTTCTATTCGTAATTATTTAGCAATCAAGAGAGCTACTGAGAGCGAAACTCGGCGGTGCGCGAATACTTTTCTCATCCACTGTATAACGTCTCTACACATAATATATTCTTTAAAAAAATAATCCCGCTTCTCCTTATAGAGATGGAAGTAAAATGAAATACGCACAAAAAATATATATATGTGTATAAAATAATAAACCTACAATCTCTTAAGAATGTGAATATTGAAAGGCCATCCGCGTTCGTCACGAACGCGAGAATGTCCGAAAATAATTCACGTCCTCAAACTGGCAGTGTTCGGAAAACCTGTTTTGCACGCGCAATTGTCGACCCGTGTAAAGCAGGCATTATAAAATTCTTGATAATACTAAAACCGATGCTAGTTACTGGCATGTCACATAAATCGCGACCGTCGTCGGCCTGCAAACGCATTACATTTAACATTCGCGACTTATTCACGATTGGCAAGTAACTTATTTACCGAATGTAGCCCATATTACTCAACAGTAATTTATTCAAGTAGCCAGAAACCAACGGCAGTCATTATTACTAGACGGCCAACTGAAAAGTTGTTCTCATTATTGCATTGTTCCGTAATGCTTTCGCACAACCGGCTCCTAGCAGTCGCTAAACTACAGAATATCGATTACAGGAGTATCAATTACTTACCATTGTAGACGCGGCAGTCTACGCGAATGAATAATTAAGTCTATCTGAACGGAATCGAAGACCTGAGTGTAAAATCGAGTTTGTCTTTTCAACTATTTCCACACTTGAAGAGAAAAAGGGAAAATAGTTTCCCAAATGGCAAATATCAAAGCTCCGTATATTTTCCAAGTACCTTCATTTAGTTAAACATAAAGCTATGCAGAATTTTTCAGTTGATTTCATATTTTCTGTGACAGGATAGCAAATAATTATTTTTTTTGCGTGACACGTGGATTTCCTGCCTTTACTAAGTTTGATCAATACTGTTTAAATATTGTTCCGCGCGCGACTACTATATAAAATCGTTGCAGGCATTCTCTTCCAATTAGCAGTGCGAAAGTGTGCACGCAGGAACGAAATGTCGGTTTGGAAATTTGAACAATTTTATAGCCAAGAAAAATCCATGTCTTATCTTTACACGAAACACTAGTATTCGATAAAACTTCGAAATATCTTATTAACTTTCCTGGAACATTTCAAAGAAATGTCTTCGCATTCTAGCACGGTGTTTGGTTCTCACAATCAAGTAATTCGAGTCATTGCTTTTTCGAATCAGAACCAGACCGTTCAGACATAATACCAATCCTTCTCTATTAAGTAATCAAGAAGACAGAATTGCGGTGATGAGCGAACGAAAGCATCGATGTAATCGAAGATATGAAAGAATTGTCAGCAAATGGAAGGTATCGTGAGGACTTAAGTCACCGTCTGCTCTCATGAGTTTAGCATGTCTTGCCAGGTCCGGAAGCCCTTTGATCCTCCATCCGACCAGCTTGAAGTCTTTGGATTAGGGCGAAGAGGTCCTCCTCGGGTACAGTGGAACCTGATTGAGTTTTTCCATTGGCTCTTCGGCCCCTCTCTTCCTCAGCGTCTTGCAACGTTGATGCAGCCGGTAGAGGACTTCGTTGATCCTCTAAACGCGAACTCTGAAAGCAAACAACACTATGCTTTGTACAAGGTATTTTTTCTGTAGGGTAGCAGAAAAGATTCCAAAAAGTGTACGATGAATGAGTAACGTGACAATTTTTATGCGTTAGTTGAGATCCAAACCTGGCATCTGACGAGCATCTCAATGAAGGAATCATCCGAATCCTGATTGGTATTCAGCCCTGGCAGGTAGGGTAATGTCACTCGTTGCTCGTCCATCCGTTTGCTTTGCATTCCGGCGATTAATTCCAGCAAATCTTCACCGTCCCTAAAAACAAAATTGTCAGACGTCTATAATTGTCAAATGCAACAAGTGTAATATAATGCATTGTCATGATGATTAGCACCTTCAGAAGAATAGAATTAATATATTTTCACGTACTTGTCATCCATGTCTGATACTTCCGGCGTGATTGTTCGGTACTTTGGATTGCGCTTTGTGTTGAGCGCACAACGTTGATCGTCCATTCTACCTGATTGAAATCGGGACAGCAGATCAAAGAAGTTATCTTCCTCCTTTTGAGAAGGTTGCGACGCAACATTATCATCTTTGTCCAACACGATTTCCGACTTATCTTTCTGCTTTGCGTCTGGTGTAAGCTAATTAAATACAACGATTGTTAGTTTTATTATTTAACTTAGTTAAGTGAAATATACATTCCGCATAAAACAATTTTAATTTTTTACATGTTACTTTTTGATAAATTAAATTTTCTTTTACTTTCGATATTTCTATATAAATTATTAATTGCATTTAGAGATTAAAGAAATAGATGACAAAAGAAGAACTAAACTACAATAGATGTAGCCATTTCTGTTGTTGTAACTTCATTGTTCCAGTGAGATTTCAAGAAAAGAAAAATTATGTAAACCTTAATGAGATCGAGATTGTCCATGCTTTGTCGCCTGAGTCTATATCTACAGGGCATAGTTGTAGGGACATTTGACGTCGCGTTTGCGGTCAGCTTCTGCGTGTTTAGATTCTCCTTATTGCTCTCTTGCTGATTTTTCTCCAGGCCAAGAATTTTCTGTAAGTCGTCGACGTTCATCTGCGCAGTAGCCTGGCCCATTTGATCTTCCAACTCCTTCGAGATGTGTAGATGCAGATTTGCGTAGTGCAGCGCCTTCTCATGATTGCCCATCGCAGCGTACGCGTTACCCAGTGACCAGCAGGCGCGTCCTTCGCCGACGCGATCCTTCAGTTGCTGGGCTATACCCAGATGCCACAAATGATACTCGATGGCCGCTGAGTAATCGCGCAAGAGAGTATACGTGTTTCCCAGAGAATAGCATGCTTGCGCTTCTACCTCGCGATCGCCCAACTCTTGTGCAAGAACTAAAGTTCTCCTAAAAATTGGACAAAATTTTTAACTTTTAATAATTTTGCAAATTTCAAATTAACCCTTTGTGTACATAATAGTCCGAACTCCGAAGCTGTGTAATGTGTAATCGATTCGCCACTGCGGTAGCAATCGTTTTTTTTGCTTACCGTGTCTAGCGAGATATCGATCAATTATGTAATGCATTACTGTCAGTATTTTAATTTTCTATGTAAACTAATATACACGCGTAGATTATTTATATTTTTCTTGGCTTAATTCCAAAATAAATTAAAATTAGTCTGAATGTTCGTATTTCGAGAAATAGGTGAAAGAAATAATGATCTGTATAATTATGATATATTTTTTAAAATAAATGAAATCCATTTAATCTCACGGTTGCTCTCGGCATATACGTATACGTATTCATTGCAAATGATAATTTTGTGCTTTTGTCGAAAGCGTAAGCTAAAGACATTCGTGAAACTCATATATACAGGGTGTTTCCTAAGTGATGTCGAAATCTCCAGGAAGTGATTCTTTGGACGATTTTAAAGAAAAAAATTCTTATGAACATGGGTTCAGAAATGCTTCCCTGCAGAGTTATTGGCCTTCAAAGTTAAAGAAAAATAAAAGTTTTTTTGGCATATCTTTAAAGTTTGACCACCACGCTCTCCTGATGTGAATCCCCTAGATTTCTTTCTCTGAGGTCACTTGAAATCTCTAGTATATCGAACACCCATTGTAGACGAAACCGATCTTCGCAACAGAATAGTCAATTCCTTCAATACTATTCGGAATATGCCAGAAAATTTTGAAAGAGTATGACAGTCAATGGACAGAAAAATGCAAGCGTGTGTAGTAGCGCAAGATGGACACTTCGAACATTTAATTTAGTTAAGGTATTACTTGTTAACATTGTTATTCAATTAAAAATTAGGAAAGATAATCACAGAATTCTTTTATTTTTCTTTAATTTTGAAGGCCCATAACTCTGCAGAAAAGCATTTCCGGACCCATGTTCACAGGAACTTTTTTTTTTAGAGGAATCACTTTCTGGAGTTTTCAACATCATTTAGGAAACACCCTGTGTAAGTTTATTGGCCACGAAGATGGCTTTCACTGAACGCATATATGAGTTTGCTGTCTTGAAAATCGTGCTACTCAGCTACTTGAACGTAAAATTACAAGATTGTACGATTAATTTGGTAAAGCTATAATATTTACTTGTAATGCTGCGCAGCCTTCTCGAACTCGCCTAGAAATATGTGTGAGTTCCCTAAATTGCTGTTGGCTCTCCTCTCGGCCGGCTTGTCGCCAAATTCTCTGGCGATTTTTAAACGTTCATTGTGATAATAAATGGCCTGTTGGAAATCGCCTAACAAGTAAAACGTATTGCCCAAATTGCCGCATGCTCTACCTTGAGCCGCAGAATCCTCCAGTTCCCTCATAAGCTCTAAATTTTCTCTAAAAAACAAAAGACTCATTAATATATATATAGACATATATAATATAAATTTTAAAGTTAATTGAGGCAATAATTACAGATTAATCGAAATCTTACTCATAATAGCGCACAGCCTGTTGCAAGCATTGTCGAACATCCTCAGAGAACTCTCCCGGTTCCTGATGACCTATTCTACCCGCTTGCTTGCCCTTTGCATGATATACGTTTCCTAAATTGTACAGAGCTCTTCCCTCGCTAAGCTGCATGAAATTATAAATTTATAGAATACAAACTAAACTGCAAAATATTCAAGCAAAGCAGGAAGAAACATGGAATGAACAAATACGATAAGTTTGCAGAAAGTACGATTTTTTGCAGTTTTTAAAATATATTTTTATCTTTTACTCTTTTATTTCTCAAAATTGATTAAAGGTCAAGCTTCTTGCAATAAAATATAAACGATTTAGGAGTATCATCGAAGTATACCTTATCCCCGATCTCTCTGGAGATCTCTAGATGCCTCTTGCAGCATATCATGGCTTCGTCAAACTTGCCCATAACTTTCAGCGTATTGCCCAGATTTCCACTGGACTTGGCTTCGCCTAGTTTGTCGCCCATATTCCTGGCGAGGGTCAGGTCCAACTTGTGATACTGCATCGCCTTGACATAATCACCCAGGTAGAAGTACGCGTTGCCCAGTTGGCTGTAGATCGCGCTTAATATCCGCAGATCGTCCGTGCCAGCCTGGATCGCCGCCTGGAAGAACGCCACGCCGGACTTGCAGTCGCCAGCCTTGCATAGGCGTTCGCCCTCCAGTGCCAGTTCCAGACACATGTTCCATCTCTCGCTATTCTGATAAACATTACGAACATCATGTTACATGGAATATTATCTCTCGTAGAAAACTATCCGTCAGTAATCATATCAGTAATCATATCATCGCAGACTTTGTACCGTAGAATTGCATTTGTAGAATTATTAGCGAAATATATTAGAGTTAGAGTAATTTATTTTGTAGAGTTATTTGCAAAATATTATTGAACAAATATCTATTTTTTCAACTTAACAATTATTAATACAAAATATACATTTTTTAAAATTGTGCGAATTACGAATCATGTAAATGTTTGTGATATATTAACAGTATGATAAAAACATGCTACGCAGGCAAAGTGAAATTTGTTTCTTGGATCCACCAAATGGGACCAAGAAAAGTGAAGCTTAAAAGCGAAGAGTTGAAGATGGAAAAACACTATGCTTGATACTGGATTAATTATTGCATACAGAAAGAATCAATAACATGCGTTTCGTTATGAAATGTTAAAAAATAAAAAATCAAAAGCCATATTTATTTCACTTGGATAAATTAGATTATACTCAACACCGATGTAACAAAGCTTGAAAACATAAGAACTGAAGTGGAGTGTTTCCTTTGTAATGAGAGTCCGAAGTATACAAATCGTACACACCATGCTAAACCGGAGTAAACGAGTGCATGGAGCAAGATTGTGGTATGAAGAAACAGGTGTGGCAGCGATAAGCATGAGTCACGCGTGAAAAGCTCAGCGTCATTAAATGGATGTTGATTCACTCACTTGCCCCTCGGACGACAGATTCTCCGCGCTGGCGCTCAGAGACATCCTAGCCTATTCGCGACACCTTCTCTTTGCAGAATGAGACACGACTCGTTCAAACGCCGTTAAAACGAGGCGGCCGTACGTTGCTATCGGTGCGCGAAATAATTGTAACCGTTCCTCGCAGCATGATACTCAAGTGCTCCGATTGTGGGAATCAGCTCATAGTCGCGCCATCCTCCGAGCATAGCCCCGGGATCCCTTTACTCCGAAGCGAAGAGCTGCTCCAACACGAAACGATTCTACAGCGCGTCCAAACAAATGGCGCCGTCGGTATCAGTGAACCCAAACCCAGATGGCCAGATCGTGGAATCTTTCGACGCATGCGTTATTATTGTGGTGGGGGAAAGTACATATGCCCTCGTCACTTTTAGTACGCATGCGTATTTTTATGTAATAAGTGCAATTTAATTTGTAAACGCTGTAAAGATTTTTATAAGAATAATGGAGTGAGATAGTTAATAGTCATATGAATAATTTATTATGAAGTAAAATTTAGCATAATGTTATCGCGCAACAATTTCTCGTGCAACAAAATAACGAGATGAATCAATTGTTGTAACAACACATGGTTGCTTAAAAAAATTTACTATTTGCAATTACATACTTTTTCTTAAAGGTAACTAAATGTTTTTTTTTACATTAATTGATTTATTTTGTTATTTTGTGTATAAAAAATATTAAGGTTATCAAAGAATGAATAGTTTGCAATTGATATTTTATATTTTATCAAAATATGTCAATTTTCAAATTCGATTATCTCGGAAACGAAGCTTTGTATAAAAAAATGTTATTCTACATTTTCGACTTATTTTTTCATGTAGAATAAAAGCCGCTTCCTGTTTGTACCACCAGTTCGAAGATATCCTGTATATGTATATGTACATGCAAGCACGCATGCACGCGTACACACATCAATATATTGCATATATTATGTACAATCATTAATAAGATTTTCAATAAGAAGCTGATTAGATATGGTATTATCGGATTAATTTTACTTGCTTCATGAAGAAGTCTTTCAGAAGACACACAGTTAATGATAATAGTTAATAATGATGTATGTAAGTTGTGTGCAACTTCGACGCAGTAGATCCTATATAAAGCCAGTGGCACACGAAGCATTTCTCTTTGCTGTATTGCTTGCGATCTAGTAAATTACTATAATTGCACCACTCAGCACGCAGGATTTCTAGTAATTTACTAGATTGCAAGCAATTCGTGTGCCGCTGGCTTTAATCATCAATATGTTTTAACCATAATCGACACAATAAATTCCTTTTATGGGCTCAAAGTTCTAACAACATACTTAATTTTGATTGCAATAAAACTTCTTCAGCATGTTACATATGTCGTAGTTATAATATGCCAAAATACACTAAAGTAGCCTTTTTTGCAACTTTAACTGCAAATATCTCAAAATTGTGACGTGACAGAGCAATTTGATAATAGGATCGTGTTCAACATCTAAAAAACAGGAGACAATTATTATAACAATAATAAGTGAGATTAGGACCGACGAATATTTATATTTGACAATTATTTGAGTTCTCCTGCTCGAAAAAAATAATTTCTTGTTGAACAGTGCTATTATCGTCTTTAGATTTATTATCAATGTGGCTTTTCCAAGAATATTTTCTTGTAATAAGTGCAATATAATTTCTAAACGCTATGCGTAGAAAATAGTAAGTTGGATATTTTGTTAATAACGATGTTTGTAAGAATAATGGAACAAAATAGTCGTATGCATAGAGTTTATTATGAATTATGACATACTTATTTTTTAAGCCGTAAAAAAGACCAATGATATTAATAATATATAATATACTAAATAAGAACATAAGTTATATATATTAATAATATGCAAATAAAGCAAGATTAACAATAAAAGCTAACTAGAAGCTAACCAAAGATAAAGAAGCAAATAAAGATATAATGAAAAAAATATGGATAACGCGTTTGATTAGAAACAAACAAAAATAATAGAACCGAATATTTAAAATTGAAATAGATATTTAAGCGCATTGCAACAGCAGCATTAGTATGTGTTATTGTTTTCAAATGATTTGAACCACTATACAGTACGAAACTTATGTAGTTTTGTTCAAATAAAATCTAATATACATCCATCAAATCTATATCTATAACCTGAAAATAATTTATTAGATTCTTAATCTCAGATGAACGTGTTTTTATTTTGTGTTGAATTTTTAACATTTGTTCTTTCTTTATGTATTTTACGTTTCTCAGGAGATGAGGAATCTGAAACAAAAATTCAATGCTTACTTTTATTAAATAATTTATGTTTGTTCCATAGAGATTGAATTAGCATAATATTATCGCGCAAATTATTTTTCGTCTTCTATGTAATTTGAATGGTAAGTATGTGAGTGCGTATGTGTGTGTGTGTGTGTGTGTGTGTGTGTGTGTGTGTGTGTCTGTGTGTGCGCGCGCGCGCGCGCGCGTGTGTGTGTGTGTGCAAATGCATGTGTATACATCTGCACATTAATAAGAACCCTTGTTCTCACTTTTCTATACGCTATCCTACAATACACATGTATATACACGCGTGCACGCACACATTTAATATACTGCATGGGGTGGGTAGTAACGCGTTATTTGTAACACCGTTACCGTTAAAATTACTTTTTTTGTTAACGAATTGGTAACGACGTTATACTTTTTTAATTAGTAACAGTGACGATAATGTAGTTTTGGCTAACGGTAACGCATATAATCGTTACTTATGTTGTTACTTTGCACACATATAATACATATGTATTGAACTGCAGACACAAGCGAGTTTTAAAAAAGGGGAGCGTTATGCAGACACTCGGGTGTCATTTTAAAAAAAAGATCGTAAAATTTGATGAAAAAGTAACGAAAATTGTAACGACTCATTACTTTGTGAATAATGATAATAGTAAGGAATTACTTTTTTCAATAAGTAATGATGACGAGTTGCTTTTCAAAAGTAACTTTCCCAACTCTGCATGTACAATCATTAACAAACTTTTTAATAGAAAATTAAGAAGTATGATATTTAACCCTAGCACACCACACCTATTTTTAGGTGCCTTAGGCCGCTACACATGGTCTGTCGGACCAACGATTTTTATCGCTCTATAACTTTTCAAAAAATGCGTCTATTGAGATTTAATTATAGTGAAATCGAAACGCCAGATTCCGACTAACATGAAGAAGCAGTTGTCAAATCCAAAATGTTATTTGTTCAAAAGTTATAACATTTATAAACAAACGTGTCGTGAAAAACAGGTGAAAATGGTGTTTTGCGGAAAAAATTCTTAAATTTTTTATTAAAAACAAAAAAAATCAACTTCCAATTCTTCAACAGAGTACTTAGGACTACTAGAAAAAAAATATGTTGGTTTGATTTGGTTAAAAAAGTTGAATTTCTTGAACGGTCTGACAGAACGCTAAACCACAATAAATGCTTACAGCACAGCTGCTACTCCAACACTGAAGGTCGGGCTATGCTACCCGCACGAGGGGACGTCTGAAGTTTTTTTTCAGCACAGGTTAAAGTGTCCTATTGTATCGACACGAAAAGTAGAGAACTACAAAATTTGCTGTTGGTCCACCAGACCGCGGTATGGTTTGCTAGGGTTAAATTACTTTACTTACCTCATGAAGAACATTTTCAGAATATACATGATTGATGATAATAGCTAAAAATGTACTCGTGTCGAATCTTGTATAAAATCTAAATAAAAAGCAAAACGTTTATAATTGTATGTAATAATTTTATCATTATTAAATATTGTATGTATTTAATAAATTATATTATAAATATTATATAGTATTATATAAATAATATTATTAAATACAGTATTTAATAATACAATTTGTATTTAATAATAATAAAATTTATAAAAAAAAGAGAATGAGTATCCTTACTCAGGTTTTATTTTCTCCCAATTTAATAACATGTTCTTAAGAAAGTTGTAGTGGTTAGCATGCCTCGCAATAATTGAATGAAAAGTTTTTATGTAAGAACGAATAATCGCAACATGTTGCATTTCATATTGTGTGAATCGCTGTGACACCAGAGATGGCAGATGTTCTGCAGTCATAAAACGATATCGACAACAAGCTAAGAATGGTAAAAGCTGATGGTCAGGTTTTTTTAACCATATATTTGTTACATTGTTCCACATAGGATACTCTGCTATTTTTAAACCATTGCAATATGTCCATTCCTTCCATTCTGGTAAAATACTACAGTTTTTGGAAAGAAAATAAAAATACATGTTACACATATAAAAATGCTTATTGTTTAATATCTGGACGGACAATTTATCATAGCGCGTACTGAGAGAAAACGAAATAGTTCTGGCAACTATAATTTGGCAACTCT
>NJRQ01000376.1:129987-189200 GCA_003063805.1 Aphaenogaster ashmeadi | reverse complement strand
TGCTAAAAGGAGCACGGAGGAGAAATAAATCGTAAAGTGTTCTGCCGCCATTGTAGCATTTCACCTATGACTTACATATTAACCGTCAACCAATCAGCGCGTTTCCTGTGTATTATACGATTATAGTCGGATAGAAGATTATAAGTCGGATAAATTCAGTTTGTTGGCGGAAACGAGGAAAAAGAAAGCGAAATGTGGTTTCGTATGACGTTCGTGAGTTTTCGCGGTTCTTTATTCGATTGTGCGCGTCCTTTTCGAGAAATACCGAGTTTAATCGTGTCGCGGACGCAGCTAATTGCCGAGCAGTCCAATTTTCGTCGGTACGAATAATCCATGAGTTTTTCGGGGCTTGTACGTAGTTGTTAGAGAACATAGGCGCCATGTTCATTCGATTCGTCTCTCGATCTCGACGCGACTGTTCTCGGCACGAGGTTCGCAGGTGAAATATTCTTTTTATTAAACTGCGCTTTTGCGAAAGAACAATATCGCGCCCGACTCAAAATTAATCATAAATTTTTACGTGAGAATATGAGAAGTGAGAGAAGCGAGAAAATCGCCTCGTGCAAAAAATTTTTGGCGCCGAAAAAGAGAACGGGAAAGAAAATTTTTATATAATCTGGTGCCATCATCTAACAATAATATGTTTTAATTGTGACTTGTATTTATGAATAAATTTTAATTATGAATTTTTTAATTGTGATTTTAGATTCAACTGCTGTCCAACTAAGCACCCCCTTTCGCGCGTGCGATTCATATATACAGGGTGACCAGTGCGAATGTGTTGAAAGTAGGTACTAAATGGTTATTACTTTGCAACAAGTAAGCTAAACAAAATTAATGAAACGCCATTTCGTAGAGGAGACTTGTCAAATTTTATTACTATAAATATAAATGAAATATATAATATTTTAATAACTTAAATATACATTATTAAAAAAAGGGAAAAAATTTGCTTTATATATCCTGTATATAATTTGAATAAATTCATAAATTTTTTGCACAAAATGAAAGGAAAATGAGAGTTACAAAACGATAGATAAATAGAGAAACATAGTTTTGCGCAAAGCTCGCAGTTTTTTTGTAATCTTTTATCCACTCGTATATATTCATTGCAGAAAGTAATTCCGATCGTGTCGCGTTACCTTACCGTTAATTAGCGGACAGTATTATTTTGTTTTACGGTATTAACAAAGTATTAGTCGCGTAATCCATGAATCGGGTGAAGCTCGTACACAATTATTAATGAACAGAGCTTCCCCTTTCGAATCTCTCGATCTCACGATTCGTTTTAGTACAAAGATTTATATAATGACTTATTTTTTTATTAATTTTAGAATTATATACTCTTATATAGCTGCGTAAAGTTAGCACCCTATATTTGAAATTTTGAAATTTTTAAAGTTGTTTCAGGTTGTTCTAGACTTGTTCTAAATTGTTCCAGAAGATCAAATTTAAATAATAAAAATTTTTGCGGAAAAATAAAAAAAACAATTTTTTAATTTTCCTGGCACCCCATTTTTCGAAAATCGAACTTTTCAAGGTTGTTTCAGGTTGTTCTAGTTGTTCTAAACATTGTTCCAAAATATTAGTTTGATTGGTCAAAAACTTTAAGGCTAATTCTACAATATGCTTTTTGCTTCTTGGTTCTTTAGAAATTTAACCAATCCTGTTCGATTATTCTTCTTAAAATCAACTGCAATTGGTTAAATTTCTAAAGAAACAAGAAGCAAAAAGCATATTGTAGAATTAGCCTAAGAGATATTGAAAAAACAAATATTTTGGAAAAAACGTTTTTGGCTATTTTTCATAAACAAAATAACTTACAAAGTTGTCGATTTAGAACATATTTGTAACCGAGTAGAACAACTCAGAACAAAAGTTTTAAGAGCAGAACAACAATATAGGGCCCACTTGACTCTTCATGAAGAGTAAAGTGAGCCTTATATTGTTGTTCTGGTCTTAAAAATTTTGTTCCCGGTTGTTCTAGTCGAGAACACGATAGTTTTAAAGCGGGAAGCCTGGAACAAGTTTTTTATGCAAGAAAATCGAAAAATAAAATTTTTTGATGAAGAGTGAAGTGGGTCTTATATTGTTGTTCTGGTCTTAAAACTTTTGTTCTGAGTTGTTCTACGCGGTTATAAATATGTTCTAAATCGACAACTTTGTAAATTATTTTGTTTATGAAAAAATGACTAAATAGGTTTTTTTCCAAAATTTTTATTTTTTCAATATCTTTTAAGGCTAATAAGAAACACGTGACAAAGCAAGAGGCAAAGAGCAAGAAACAGGAAGCAAAGAGCACATTGTAGATTAGCCTTTAAAGTTTTTGACCAATCAAACAAATACTTTGGAACAATGTTTAGCACAACTAGAACAACCTGGAACAACCTTGAAAAGTTCGATTTTCGAAAAATGGGGTGCCAGGTAAAAAGAATTGTTTTCTTTAATTTTCCGCCAAAATTTTTATTATTTAAATTTGATCTTCTGGAACAATTTAGAATAAGTCAACCTGGAACAACTTTTAAAATTTCAAAATTTCAAAAATGGGGTGCTAACTTCACGCAGGTCTCTTATGAAATAAATATCAATTCAAAGTTAATTAGAGATATTGCATGGAATATGAAATATAGAAACTCCATATGTTTTCGCGATTTTTTCACCCAATTGTGCGTGTTTTTTAATGGAAAACATCGAGTTTGTTCGCATCGTGTTATTGTTAATTAATAGGCAATTTGATTCTTATCGGTTTAACATAGTATTGGTCATTTAATCTGCAAATCGGAGCTCGCACACATTTGTTATTGCACATAACTCCACCTTCAACTTATTTCTCGTTTGGCACATGACTGCTTTTAGTACAGAGATTTATGTTACAAAGATTTTAGTTAACTATCTTTTTTGGTTGCTTTAACATAGTTAATTAACGTAGTATAAATTGTTTCAATTTGTAAATCGGATGGAGTTGGACTGTTATTAATGCACACAACTCCATCGTTTGAATTATTTTTTGATTGACATGATTAATTTTAAACAACTATTTATGTAATTAACTATTTTTTAATTAATTTAATTTAATTTATTTATTTAATTAGCTATTTTTTAGTCAATTTATCGTTATATTAGTCATTTAATTTGTGAATTGGATGAAGCTTGTATACATTTCTTAATGCACATAGCTCCTCCGTTCGAATTATTTTTTGTTTGAAATGATTACTTTTAATACAAAGATTTACGTAGTTAATTACCTTTTTTCTTTACTGATATTAGAATTGTGTATCTTTCTTCTTTTCTTTTTTCTTGCATGCGAAAGAAATTAGCTATCTTTTTTTCGTTGCTTTAATATAGTATTAGTCACTTATTCTGTAAATTGGATAGAGCTTGTATATTGTTATTAACGCACATAGCTTTACCGGTCGAATTATTTCTCGATTAACTCAATTAATTTTAGTACAAGTATTTATGTAATTAGTTTTTCTGTTGCCTTAATGTAATATTGGTCATTCAATTTGTGAATTGGATGGAGCTTGTATACATTTTTTAATGCACATAGCTCCTCCGTTCAAATTATTTCTCGTTTGACACAATTGCTTTTAGTAGGTATAAAGATTTATGTATTTAATTATTTTTTCTTTTTTATTAATATTAAAGCTATGTACCTTTTTTTTTCTTCTCTTCTCTTTTTTTGCATGCAAAGGTAATATCAAGGTGAAGTAAATTAGAAACTCTTATATTTCATGAGGCATATGTGAGAAATAAGTAATCGTTCCATATGTTTTCGCGGTCTTTTATCCAATCGTGCGCAATTTTTTACAGAAAACACTAAATTCAATCGAATTGCTGTTATTATTAATTAACGAGCAGTTTGATTTTCTGACTGTTTTAATGCAGTGTTAGTTGTTTAATTTGTGAATTGGATGGAGTTAATATATAATTGTTAATGCATATATAACTACCATTTAATTTACTTCTCAATTAATGCGATTGCTTTTAGTACATAGATTTATATAGTTATTTATTTGTTATTTTTTAAATTAATTTTAAAGAAAACAGTGTATTATGAGAGAAACGTTTTAAATAATTTAAAGTTAATTAGAGACCCTTATAACACCCTTAGAACATGGATGAATAATAAGTAATCATTTTGTATATTTTCGCAGTCTTTTATCCGTTAGTACGCGTTTTTTACGGAAAATATCGAATTCTCGTTGTAGCTGCCGCTAATTAACGGACATTTCCTATTTCCGTCGATTTAACGAAGTATTAGTCGCTTAATCCGTAAATTGGACTAAGCTCGTACACAGTTATTAATGCATACACTTCCACCGTTCGAACTTTTCATTTGACGCAATTACTTTTTCTACAATCGTTTATAAATGAGACATTTCTTTTTTTTATTAATTTTGAAACTGCGTTCTTGTGAAAGAAATATTGATTAAAAGTTAAAAATTCGTATTGAGTATATAAAATCAGCAATATTATACCTCGTATATTTTTATACGAATTCGCGAGGGAGGCGGGTAATCGTAACGTATCTCATCGTTATTACCTCGACGGTGCCAAAGCCGGATGCTAGTCAGGACTACTTAATTCGAGAGCGGTGCTCTGCTCAGGATCTGAACGCTCCTCGACGACGGTGTCCAGCTCCAGGGATGAAAAGGCTCGGGATCCTCTTAAGGACACGGTACGTGCCGGTCGATCGACGCCAGCTGCGGAAATGTCGATGACATGTAAGTCGCATTATAAAAAGAAATGCTGAGGTTATATTTTTTCGTTTGAACACACTCGCGCTGTCGATTACAAGTTTTAACGATTCAAAGATATAGTTTCAGAAACTAATAAATTAAATGATGATTAAAGACGCGCGAATGTGTTTAATGCGACGCAAACTAAAATATTTTCCTTCGCCTCGTTCGCTCTGCTCGCGATTATTAAAATTCCAAGAATAAACACCGGCGGAAATTTGATTTGACGTTATATCGACTGACAAAGCTTTCGACATCGAAAATCTACTTAATCAACTACGAGAATCTCTAAGATTTCTACACTGGCTAAACTAATTTACGTACAAACCATGCAAATCTAATATAGCGTTTATTTCGTCTCTTTAAGAACAAAAAAAAATGTTGCGTCGAGCCTATTTTTATAAAGTAAAAGTAGAAATAAGTGAAGTTTCCTAATACGTCATCTATTTGAATATTTTTAGTAGAAATATAGTCGCGTACTGAATAATATTAATATTATATCTTATTCTTGTACAAACCTAATTATATTCCAACTTTATTTCGTTTAAACTCTATGGCATGATACGACAAGCCACAAGCGCTGGTACATTATATAAAAGAATATGTTTTTTTAATGCTAAAGAAATTGCTAATTATCATAAAATATATATCCGGGCAAATTTCTAGCAATCGAGCGATGCTATTCACTACGTCATATTTTACCTAAATCCTCTCTCGATGCTGCGCTTGCCAACACAAATAAACCTTTCAGTGCGGATTAATTTCGTACGGTGAAATTTTATTCTAAATGCACATGCATTCCTTTATGATATAAAAGTAACTTTCAATGGATAAATTTGGAGAACTGATTTAAACTTACGCTGTATGTGAAATTTAATCTTCTTTAACGAGAATTAGGGCATTTCCTGATACCATAATTAATTAAATTTAATCTCTCTGCTTAAAATTTTTCGTTCATTTTTTGCATATTTCGATGCAAATGTGAAATTGTTTCTGCGGGAATAAATTCTGATTGCAGAGAGATACTTAAATGAGAGGAAACAAAACAATTAATAATGTATTATTGTATTATGTCATGATAATGTATATTCAAGCTATTCTGTGACATTTTCTGTGATAAATTTTCAACTGACTTTTAAATCCTTCGTGCCCTTTAGAGTCATTTCTTTTAATAAAAATGCAAAAATAAATTACAAAGAGTTTTAAAATTACAAGCGATTATAAAAAGTAATCATTTTTATGCAAAAGTAAGCTGTAAAGACACGAACAGATAAAAAATATCATTTTTTATGAATTTTTAATTGAATATCTAATTGTAATTAATTCGACATTTAATCATTAAGATAGTCAATGTTATAAATTATGAAATAGTATAATGACGAGATGTCATTCGATCAAATTTTTGCTAAAAAATTAGTTTCAAATTTCTCAAAAAATCTGTAAATAAAATTTGTTATGCATGTGATGTATCACTTATCTTCTTTTTCTATATAGATAATATTTTATAATAAACTAATGTAAACTAATAGCCATCAAAAAACTTGATACTCATGTGATATTCATGAGACGTTTATCTTCTGCTTTTCGACGGAAAATCTCTTATCTGAAGACGAATATTGCGGACGGTAAATTTTATGCCTCGACTACTGTATGCACTAAATAGTGATCCAAAATGACCATCCACTGTCTGGTGTTGACTGGATTGTCGTAAATTGAGGATTTGTGGCGGTCGCAATGAACAGTAGCCTTACGTAGTGGACCATCCACGCGGAGACATAAAAAAAAACTTTTTGTTTGCTGTTGGAGGAAGGACCGTATTTAGTAGTGAAGGAATAAATCCGCCTTTCCGCGCTCAAATGCATTGCAGCTTCTAAATTTTGTTTTGTTTTGCGCTAATGGATACGCACACAGAGCAGTTGCAATTTAAATTGATACTTACATATATTGAGTCTTAGAGAGTCTTATTAAAAATTTCACGTGCTATTTTTAATATTATTCTATCTTTTTGTGACATTATATTACAAAAAATTCTTTTTAATAGTAGCAGCAATATATTATTATCTCCAGCTTTAAATTATGTTAAAAAATTCTAAAAGTGCAAGTATATATCAAGTCAGTATAAAAATAAATTTCCACTAGTTTACGTCATAAAAATTACGAACATATTATAAATAATTCTAGATTATATTATGCTTCCATTAATTTTACTTACAAGTTTTGGAGATTTAATGACATATTTAATGACACATCATTCATAAAATATGTTATTACATTATTATGCTCTATATAGTGCTATACAGGGTGTTTCCTATGTTAGTATACAAACTTAAAGGGGATATTTCTTGGCTTATTTTAAGAAGAAAAGGTACTATAAACATGTGTCCTAAACTGCTTCGTTTTCAAAATACAAGGTGTCCAAGTTGTGCAAAAAAAATGAAAATTTCGAAAATCTGGGAAACATTCAAAGATATTTTATTGCGTATATGTGGTATTAAGAACTATTTTCCAGTACCGATGGAACATTTTTAAATCCTCCAGGAGCGTGCGTATGGGTAATCCTATTAAGTTTTTTAATTAAAAAATGGTACGCCACTGTTTTTTTTCCAAGTTAAACAATTTTTTTAATTCCGACCTAAAACTCTACAAAAACTATCTTTTGTATTTTTTTTAAACAATGAACCGCTTTTGAGTTAAGGTAAAAAATTGAAATAAAAAACTGTAAATAGCTTCACTTTTGGATCTAAAAATGTTTCATCGGTGCTGGAAAATAGTTCTTAATACCACATATACGCATACCAAATTTGAATAAAATATCTTTAAACGTTTTCCAGATTTTCGAAATTTTAATTTTTTTTGCACAACTTTGACACCCTGTATTTTGAAAACAAAGCAGCTTAGGACACATGTTTATAGGACCTTTTCTTCTTAAAATATGCCAAGGAATATCCCCTTCAAGTTTATGTACTTATGTACTTAGGAAACACTCTGTATATTTCGTTAATTATACGTTTATTTACTGGATATATTGTGCATTAATTAAAATAATATCTTCTTTAATAAGTGAAAATTTAATGCCCTTCTCTGCTAAGGCTTTTGATACCGATGTCTATATCACATCGTCTATCACAATTCTAAATCAAATAATACATGTGATATTATTAATTTTACACGTCATAGCATTTATGCAGGCGATTTAGTGTGATAACGCGAATAAATTAGTTCATCGAGCTACGCGATTGTTTACCGATACTTCCGCAAACAATATGTAAATAGACGATGTTGGGGTATATTAGCGATGCAAATGCTTTTATGCGAAAATGACGTTTATTGCCGTATATTTGCTGCTGCGCTGTCGCTCTCTCGCAGCAAAAAATACCGGATGCTAGATAACAAAAACTTTTCGATGTAAAGCGAATTTTAGATGTAATGGGGGCGGCGAGATAATAATGTGGTCATCCTCGATGCTCATTCCCGACCACGCGGAAATGCACATGCACACATAAAATCTCATCCGGATAAGGTGTCGCATAGTTACGAGAGAAATGGCGCTCCGGAGCGCTATATTTTATGCACCACGTTGCACTCTGCGGAAATGGATTATCAATGAACGATGTAAGATCCAATTTTTGATACTGCGACGCGATAGATCCGTTTCGTTGCGATATCGCGTGTCGCGGGGTTTTCCGAATAAGAAATTTATTTCCGTTTGTCGTAAAAAATTCATCTAACGCAGTGGTTTCTACGACCTTCGCAACTTTAAGGATCAAATGCGAATTTTATAGCATTTCGATATCAGCAAACAATCCGATACTTAATTTAAATCCAGAAATAACATTTCATACAACTTTTTTCATACACATTCTTTTTTTAGGGGAGGGGACAATTTATAATGTCCGGACTATTTTGCGTTAAAAAGAGCGAAACAAGAGGTAAAGGCATTTAACCGGGAATTTTTCGCATTCGAGTAGAAACAATTGACTATACAAACACGCGTCCACTATAGTTTCAAGCTAAAAACATCCACTGCCAGTGCATGAACATGGAATTTGAATGTTCAGCCCAGAATTCAATCTGCTGCAGAGCCTCTTCCGTCCTCTTTATGTTTATTCCAATGGTCATGTACGACCGGTATTACCTCTATACGAGTGCATTTATATGCTGTCGCGAGAGAGTACTTGCGTATTACGCATGTTTGCGTGTATTCAATCAGTCGGAGAGTCGAGGAAAAAATGTATAGAGAGGGGGAGGGGGAGAGAGAGAGAGAGAGAGAGAGAGAGAGAGAGAGAGAGAGAGAGAGAGAGAGAGAGAGAACAATGTTGCCGTTATTAAAACGAAAAAATTGGAGCAAACGCTGATGCATTTCATTTCCCGTTTCCTCTATAAATATGATCTAAATTTACGACACTTTCAAACATACGTCACGTCGTCATAAACATTAACAAATTGTATTGTTGCTTATTTTATAAGGGCAGCAATATATATTATTTTATATCTCAATTTTATTTAAATCAATTTCTCAATATCTCATTTTAATATCTCAATTTTATTTAAATATATTAGGCACGCTAAAACTATGAAATTAATTTTTAAAAAGGCTGAAAAGTTTTGCGCATGTCGGAAGATTTATTATATGTCTGATAATTTTCCCGCAGCTGGCTTGCTGCGTTCTATTCGGTCGGTTAGCATCACATATTTAATTTTGCACAAGCGATTTGGTTTCTATTCACTATAGAATATCTGTTCCGCGTGCGCGCGTGTCCTAGTTTCACTTTTAAACTCGGTGGGTGCTTACCTAGGCGATGAACCGGGCTGAAACGGACAAGGCTCAATGCGCCATGATCCAAATCACAATTTCTTCGCCGGGCTCGTTCCCTGGCGAGTTTCGCTCTCCTCCGTAGGCAGCAAATTACCATTAATGCCAGCAACGGAAACCCCAGAATGCATGATACGATGGGTATGATTATGCTCTCCGGCGTAACTGAAAGATGCAAATTGGTCATGTGTTAGGTCTTCGTGAATTAATTTTGCTCTATTACTATTATGCGTATATAATTCTCCCGCGACTTACAAACGTAAAATGTTTATCTTCTTCAGCGATATAGTTGAAGCTTTTAACAATTTAATCCATTTTTTCGATGAGCCATTTCGATTATTCAGCATAAAGGTTTAAAACACTGACAGCGCAATATTTTGCCGAATATCCCATTTTTATAGAATTATTTTTGATAACATCACATTCACACGAACTTGTATCCAATTCATCGGATTGATTCAATCAAACAAATATTGATATGTCTATTTTATTAACTGTTGATAATTGTTAAGTATACAGATACGTGAATATGATTTTATATATACACAAAAAAGCTACACGATTTATTTTTATTTTTGTCATCTATGTGCATATATTTTTAATGAAGCGCATATGCCACTTAAATAATGGTTCGTATATTCCAAGTCATGAGGCGGATTCCATATCATTAGACAAAAGGGGCATGCACTTCTCGAAAGTTTGTCAGTTCATGAAATTTTCAAGCGTGTAATAAGAGCAAAGTTAGTTACTTGGATTGAATTAGCGGGTATTATAAGACGGGACTTAAGAGATGGTACTGATTAGACTTTCAGTCTCTATTTAAAAGAATTTAAATCCTGATTTTCTCTCAACTATGACAGAACTGTTCGATTAAAACTTTTTGCACAATGCATAATGTAGTAATGTCGACATTTCTCAACAGAAGCGTTTCAGTTCTCTCTTGGATTAAGCGCTATTTTCTATGTAATACATAGAGCTTGATTTAGCTTTTACAGTGTACTGTTCTTTCTACACGATGGAAAGCCAGTTTCTTTTGAGAACTTTTAATCAAGAGAGAGCGCAAGTTCTAGAACGAGTTCTATAACACAACTTTTGACTAGATACAACTTTACTTTCGGCTTCATTAAATTACTATTGCTGTAAACAATCGAAAGATAAATGTTAATTTATTAATTGTCTATACGTTTTTGAATCCGATTTATTTAAAAGATTGGTAAGAAATATTATTATTAGTACACAGTTTTCTCTAGAGATTATATGTATCATGAGGTTATATGTATTATGAGATTATATGTATTCTGTGAAAAAATTTTATATTCCGTATTTTGTGTGTTGCGGTTATCGTGTTTCCTGTATTGCGTGCTTGTCATGTCTCGCGTATTGTCGCTCGCGTCATGTTTCTGGAAATTAAGGATTGTTTCTAGACCAACATGCGCGCCCTCTTTTTCGAAGCAGTTGTCCTGTAGCTGCAAATTAGAGCTATTGTGGGGATTTGAATGAAGCTCCGATTGCAGATTGCGCGAAGTCCAAAGTTTCTAAAGTTTTAACGTCAACTAATTAATCCAACGGAAAACCGTGACGCAAATAGCTCCGTCGCTTCGCCGAAGTACTTTACCTCTTGAAAAAGGTGCTCCCTAGGTTCATTAAATGTCAATGGTCTATTCATTAGATCTCTTAAATTGCATTTGTGAAAAAAATTTATCTCGAATTGCTTTGAGAGTAAAATCCCTTTACTTGAGATATTTGTATATGCCAGTTCATTCGTCGTCGTATGATGGAGGCAAATATCAGTAATTAATAGCGATCAGGCAAAGCCTTTGATCGGCGAACGATCGGATAATAGTACTGTGTTATTGTATTAACACGCTGCTAACTTGTTAGCCGATTCGTGTTTCTCGTAATTCACCATATAGCACGCCGTATAACAGGCGAATGGCTGACACTAATTACATTATCAATCCGCTGTCTCTCTCCGCCTCTTTAAACCCTCCGGCTCCAGCTACTCGTTCGCAATTTAACATCGCCGCAGGCGCGATCTAATACTTCATACAAGCATCTAATTAAACGTCATCCCCCTCGCGCAGCTAATATACTGCGTCTTCAAAATGAAACTGGCGCGACTCAAGATAATGCCAATGTAATGTAAGCTGCCGTGTATTTCTTGTAATAAAGTGGAACTTTAGTTTCAGCGTAATTCAGCTGAGAATTAGTATTAGATAGATGGTGTTTGTGTCCTTACCTGTCGGATATATCAAGATCGTAGGCCTTTTGGAGTGGGGAATCGTTGGCATGGTAGGTCGACCAGCTCTCACGTCGGCCGACATTTTCCTTTGTTCTGCAACTGAATGGAAATTCACCTTTGAACTGACTTTTCAGACCTCGATCTACACATTCCGATTCCTATTCGGCATGTAACATCTCTCCGTCAAATACACCGTTGCAAATTGAGAGTTAAGTAGGGGAACGAAATAGAGAATTAAAATACAATTTTAATTGAAGATTCGATTGTGGAGCATGTCTCTGTTTTTACATTCGAGTTCCGTTGCGCACAGGTTTTAGAATTACAACAGAATACAATCAGGAAGGTCTTGTCGCGCAACAATTCATCAATATATGTTGCTGTCGTCTCTGACGAGTGCTTCGACGGCTCGTTATATTGGGAAACCGAATGACGAGCGATTTTTATGTTCCTCGCGTTGGAATGCACGGTTCGTTCGTAGCTCGCTGAGTTTGGAATCGATAGCTCGTAGCTCCGGTTTCAACGTGCGATTTACACGCATCGGGAATCAGTTGGCGATGTTCGCGCCTCGCCAGAAACGCGGAATCGCTGCCGTTGCCCGCAGCATACAGAGAATCTTCACAAGAATCGAATTTCTTCGCGTTCCATTGTCGGATTTACTCGGTTACCCTCCGAGATTCAAATTATTCGGCGAGGCAGTGAACAACGTTGTGACGTCAAATATTTTTACGCGTTACACTCGAAACGTCTATTTAATTAATAAAACAGTAAAACTCGAAATATATCTATTTAACGTATATTATTTATTATATTGCCAGAAAAGGAGTACGTTTTTTTACTATATAAATATAAGCTACGATATATATTATTATATAAATTATTTTATATAATAAAAATTAATATTTGATACAGAGATATATTATATCGTATAAAATAAAATAAAAAATCCCCATATCATATTCGGCCACACTGATATTTTAGCTTCGTTATCACTTTTCTCATTAATATTTAATGTGTCTGTCCCAAGGGACGAAGAAAATGTGAGAAAGGTTTTCCCATATGCGTTGTATAATTCATGGTCGTCAGAGTTATCTCTGTATCTTTTTTCTCAGTGGTACTAAAAACGCCTTAATGATATCATGTAAAAGAGCTGCTTAAAATACGGGAGATCTTCCAGACTCCGTTCCTAATTTCCTGTTTTTACCGAATGTTGGCTTTGGCGAAATACATAAATTTCAAGTAAATATTCGTGATAGTATACGAGAGCCTTCTTTTAAAAAACGAATATCGAGTAGTCAGCGTCGGTTTTTGAGATATTCCTTCCGAAGACAAACTTTTAATTTCTCTAGAATTCTTTGTAGACACATTCCGAGTTCTTTTTAAATTCGTCGCTTCTTTTTGTTTTTTTTTTTACTAGTGCAATTGCACGTATATTCATTGTACTGTCTCATGAGAAAATCAATGCTACGGGGATATTGTTCGTGGTCGAAATCTAGGTGCAATAATAGCGGACGGTAGATTATCGGGAATTCACGATATCGCCGGACGTCAGGGGCAGATAATGCGGGATAATGCGCGCGCGTAAAGGCTTGCCCAGCTGGCGTGGTTAGGCCGTAGCACAAATTACGGAATGCAGTTAATCTCCTGCGGCGATACGAAGATTCCTCACGAACCCAAATCAATTTTATGCAATATTGTCAAGCTTTATCAATCCGTTTGCGTGACACGTGTTTGCTCTAAATTAACGTTAGAGCAAAATATATAGCGTACATTTAGAAATATGCCTATATTTTACGTGAAAGAGCTGCTCGACCGTCAATTTAGAGTCGGCTTATCGTCGAGTATCTTTTTGCCATCTCCAAGTCGCGATCCGTGGCAGATAGGAGATTCTCATTAGTCTTCCGATATCTTCTGCAGGACTTGGCGCACCTTTCTCCGATCGATTTTATCTGGCTTTTGTCAGGCCACCCTTATTTTTGCCGCGGCGGTTTGTCGAGTATTGCTACTATAAATCACTTGGAGGTAATGCTTTGCTTGTGCGTGAAAAAACCTCGGCTGAATACAACACTCGCGGAGAGGAAGGAGGGGAATAACGTTATCGTATCTTGAAGAAACATCCTCGAAGGCACGTAAAGATTTTTTTTTATGCTTGAGGGAGAGCCTCTGATCGTTTGCTGAAGCTACGTTATTGCGAGACGAACTGAGTTAGAGGAGAAAGAAAAAAAATTGTTGTCCTCAAACAAAAAAAGTAAGATTAGCGGACTTCTCAATTATGAGAAATGATAAGGAATGGGGCAGTGGCATTATTTATGAAGACAGAATTTATCTGAAGGATTTAGGGCAAGGGCTTCTGAAAGATGAAAACGCTGCGTAAATAAATGTATCTTTTCAATATCTAAGAAATATTTACCGACAAAATATAGAACTCTGCATGTTTGGCTTTACGACACGAATCCAAGATATAAATAAAGTTTTGAGCTAAAGAAGAATAAAGTCGATTTATCAGTCTGTTAGCTTTGCGTGAAAACTTCCTGTTTTAATAAAATAATAAATTTTGAGATATTGGCGCTATTTCAAACGTCGATAGCACTTTCGTGCATCGAGCTAGATTGTCCTATCAACTTACTAGTCTTCTGGCAGAGAGAAGTAACTCTCTCCTCTTGGTGCACGTTCGCGAGAGCCTACGAGATTTTCTGGTCTTCAGAAAATGATAGTTACGACGTGCCTGTTATCTAAGTAAGTCGGTTAGTCCGGTGTGAAAAATTTCGTTTCATGGAAATATCATATTCATGTGAAAGAAATAGTCAACTCCCGAATTCTTCGACGCTATACGATCGATCGTATCGAGAAGCAAAATCTTGCGAGAAAATTTTACGAACGTTGAAACAACATGTTGCTCTTTCTGCATGGAATTGTAAATTTAAAGAATAGAACGTGAGGGGGGTGGAGACGATCCAGTTGAAAAAGATCTTTTTGACGTTGTTTGTTCCTATTTTCGTGAGAACGTGAAAGGATCGTTCCGTCCTATCAACACATTTTCATCTTTCACAATCGAGTCCATGTACTATCGCGCACCTTTCGCGACTGCCCGTCGCGCAAAGGCAAGTGCAGGCTAACAGCTCTATCTGCATTTCCCACATTTTGGCACGCTATCGGAATACGAGCGGTATGTATGGCCGCAGGAAGTTGGTACTCCATATTGCCTCAACATCGTGGAATGCCAAGGTATTTACGTCGCTTATGTATACGGGTTCGTCGTATACACCGGTCTCGAGACAGGCGAGATGTTTGGTCCAGGTTTGCATACGACGTCGCACTAGCAGATCCCGTAGTGAGTGAGGTACACTCGCGTTTATGCACATGCATGTGCGAACTCAGGCATCTCTGTGCCTCTAGTTTACGTACACGAAAGACACAAGCAATTGTATGCGATATGGGTGAGATTAGAATCGCCATTATAACTGCCTATCTATCTGCCCGTCTGGCCGCGTTTCAGGGATTTCATCTTGAGGATTGTAATTTGGACTTCTACTCAAATGTCTCGAAAAGCAGGAAAATTTTTTTGTCTAATGTAATTTTTTCTTGCTTTTACTCAGATCAGCATATAAATTAGATATCGATTGTACATATTAACACGAGATTACGTTGGCTTAACATTTGATTGCGACATTTAATTTCTAAAGTTATTCGCTGAACAGTTCGCGGTCGATTTCATAGCGCTAGATAAAAAGTTGGAAAGAAGTAAAAAGAAAAACGCGGCCTCCTTTTTATGAGCGACTAATATAATTTTCATTATGCCGGTCAGATTTTATTTGATTCTAGAGGAGGTCACTTAAATCGCGTCATTTATCATGCACTCCATTAATTAGGGCAACCTCGATCATATCACAGATAAACTGCACGATTTATCCAGCCTACTCTCTCACCTTCCGCCACTTCCGCTCTACGCTCTTGTTATCTTCCTTTGGGTCACGAACACGAAATCTCATCTCTGACCTTTAACTACACCATCATTGAAATTAGAACTTAGAAACCGCTAATTCGCCACTTCTAAGTTCGAAGTTGAGGTCGCGGTCAAGGCTTAGCTAAACAGTTTCTAGGTCGTACACGAGATTTATCTACTAAATGTAGATCGGGAATGCAAAATTGCTCAGTTGTTTACTGACTTTAGCAACAGTTCTTAATTGGTTCGCTTCTAAGGTCATGCTGCATCATGATGAAACCATGGTTTCGTTAGTGAATAGGAATACCCTCTTGTCGAAGTGGTTATCAATCGTAATTGCTTCTCGTGAGAGTCTCATTAATTCCTAGAGTAGCATCAGTCTATTAATTTCCCATCTACCGAAACAATCGTGGCCTGATGCGATGCAATGTTGCTTGTACATGCACGCCATGCCTTTTGAAGGTTGGGCTTCGGAACATTACGTGGGTATAATTTCGTTTCGACATTGCTGAGACAAAACGACACGTAGAAACGTGATCGTGACGTGAAGTTGGAGACCTAAATACGTCCCCCCGGCTATACGATTTCTAAAAATAAAAATTCCTTTATTTTCTTTACTTCTTTCGCAATATTCAGAAATGAAACAATAGAATGTTGTTTGCAAAGATAGTTTCTTTAAAAAAAGTGAAACAGTTATCAGGAAAAATATGCAGAAGTTAATTAAGATAAAAGAGTATATATAAAATATTATTTTAAAAGTGGTAAATAGATGTTCTATAAATATATAAAGTTTAAGTATTTGAAATAATAATTGATATCTTGTATCTTTAATTTCTGCAACATGCTAAAGAGCCAGAATTTCATTATGCCTGTTACAAGCAACGTGCTTTATACATGACCGAATTGTTAGTTTTTAATTTCGAGACCGAAAGATACTTCGATAAGCAATTTATTTTCAGTTTCGCGGAGGTTTAACACGGAAAAGTATTTTTCTATGAAAATTGAACGAGAGTTTCGTTGATGCAAAAGATACAGCTTATTTCTCAGAGAAATAACGAGAATAGCCTCCTCCTTCGATATAAAAATCTATATTCATTCCTGTCTCCCTTTATTTTTCAAAGCAAGTAATACTTTAAATTTTTAATGCGTCTGTTTGTCACGTCTCTCTTGATCATGAAAAACAGCATGATTTTCTCGTGAAAATTCGCATACTCCATTTGGTGTTAACTTCGACGAGACTTCATTCAGTTGCATCGCAAATATTCCCGGGAAATGTAAATAAATTGCATACTTTCAGAGAGCAAAATAATTATATTGCAACTTTTATTGGAAAAAATATATGAAAGCATGTGCTGCAGGTTATTTCTATCTTGGAATAAAAAGTTATTGCCGGTATAATATCAATCTATCTTTGTTTCTCTGTGATCGACTACTCTTGTTTCGCATTGAAGCTCACATATTTTATTCCCTTAGCCCGGGAAAAATACAAGTATTGCGATTTTTATGTCTTTCAATCAATTGTAAAAGTACATAACTAATGGTTTACCGTTTTCGGTGTATTTTTTATGTATTACGAAAGAACGTTCATAGATATCACAGCGAAATAAAATATATTAGTCAATAAAATAGCAAATAATATGAATAAATGAGGAAATAACTTGTTATAAAAGTCGAACAGGCTACGACGCCCGCCCGGATTGTAGGGAGGTCCAGGTTCGAATCCTGGCTGAGGTAAAATTTTTCGCAAATTCTTTACATTATAATTAATTCTACTCTCTTTAGAAAAGACCAAAATCCATGGTCGAAAAAGCGTCGCGATTCGCGATATATTAATTTAAATTAAGAACTAGCCAGTTGAGTCGAAATAAAAATCTCTTCTGTGATTTGTTATAAAAGGGAAAGAGAAAAGAATTATTTATGTAAATGATTATTTAAATATTAAATAAGTTATAAAATTCAGTTTTATAAAAGACGTATTTTAGAACTGGAAGTAAATGCATCTGCAAGCTCTCTTTTATTTTCACGCGAATAAAGGAGGTTTGATTATAAGATTATCGTGAAATTATTTGATTTCCGTCAGTATTTATACTTGACTACATTTTTATTACAAACGCGCGAAGTAGAATATATCGATGGATAATTTTATTATAAAATTGGAAGATCATAAATCTTGTCATAATTTTTCACATATTTTCGTATTTCATTATTATAAAGCTTGTCATAATTTTTTACATTATCCGCGTTTCGTGATTCGTCGTTGTGCTATGCCGTTACTTCGATGTGTCATACATATATAAACTATGTGAGTGATAATGTAGCGTGACATTGCCTAGAAAGGCCATGCCATACCGAAAATGACGTTCAAAGAGTATGCACAAACTAAATTTATCATAAAGTGGCGTGTCGTTTGATGCATGCTCTTCCAAAGCATATTCAATTTTCCGATAGACGGGTTAATTATGAACATGGTCTAACCCAAGTTTGGAGATTAACGGCGAGAACATTATTTCTGGACATAAAAAATTGCTTATCGTAAAACGATACGCTTTGATGACGGTATATTGAGAAATTACGTTTAAATTTAATAATTTCTACCAGTTATTTTTGGAGCGGACAGATACGCGTTAGAGGATATAGTCAATACCAGATGTGATTCCAATCGGAATAACCGAGTTGCGAAGCATTAAGCATCAGTGAAATTGGCGGCGTTATTGTCAAACTTTCCAACAAGGAGCGTCCATACAGAGTTCAACTGATCACATGAATAAGTACCCGGAGCATCTCGTTGAACTAACTTAGAGATTGCAGTTATTCACATTCTGTACAAGCAATTGGCCCATAAATTTGTAATTGTAAAGTTTTATTGGTTGAATAATTTCGCTAATTTTAACTTCATTGTGGAGTTTCTAAGTTCTTTACTATTCTTGTGATGATTGCGTATATATTTTTACTAACAATAAGTGACTTTGCGACATATACAGAATGTGTCTAATTAAGCGCACTTTGTTTAATCTGTGAATTCTTTAGTCTACATACTTTTCTTAGCAAAAATATCGAAAGAGATTATTATTTATTGCAGTCTTTAAGTTTTTTATTCTTTAACTTGTATTACTCTTATTATAAATAATTTTATTATTAAACATTATGCCATATTGTACGTCTACAATAACTAGACCTAAGATCAGAGCAATTTCGGCGGCCATCGTAAGTCTTGAATCCATTAGACGTTCGTAAAATGTTCTCCCGACCATTAGATCCCTAATGGCTATTAAAGCCATTAAGGTTTTCCTAATGCGGTACACCTGACTTTGAAAGAAAAAGCAATTGATTAATTGTGCTTAAGTTCATGCTTAAGTTTATAAGCCGTAAAACTCAGTGTCTCGTGAAAAACGGATTCATAATCAAAATCGTAAACACAGAAGTGGCATTAATTGGTTGGATGACAAAGAATTATGATTTCATCATGAAGATAAACGGCGAGAAAGAAGAAACGTGGTGCATTATAAAAAGTTGCGATGACTTCTTTTCCGTCAGTCGGACAGCATAATCTTTATTTTTTGCCGGACCCCTCGTACTTTTCTATCTTTTGACGAGAAGTTACGCGTTAGAAAGGAAGAGGAATTTGCCGCGTGCATTGCACATTCTTGAATTTATATTCTGAACGTGCTTCTTGGTCTCCGAGTTTGCATGAGTACCCTCACATTGTACCTTTGCTGAATTTATTCAAGATTGAATCGCTACATTACATCCGACGCTATTCCGCGTTATGAGTAAACTTTCCTGTCTGGTGATATCCGGGATAATATAAGATTTTTATTGCTCAACTTAGGAGTTTTTATTTTTGCTGCGTATAATAAGATCAGGAGATGCAATGGCATTCCGCACCAACTGTATCCTTGGAAAATATTATCGTACATTCTTTCCGGAGGTGGTTACTTACTTAGAGGATATTTTTGTTACCTAGTTCAAATTTGCTAAATTAAAAAAAGAATATATTCCGTAAGTGGTTACTTAAAGAATATCTTTCTTATCTAATTTGGCAAATTTTATTTACTACATATATAATAGTACTATAATATTGTGCGCGAGTTCTGTGTTAATCAAGAATAAGTTCAACGTAATTGCATATATAAAACTTATTACTTAACGTCACGAGTTAGAATAATAAATGATTATATGGACGCGATTTTCGTTGCAAAAATAATTTCCGTTGCAACCGCGCCCTTGTTTCGTGGCAGTTGCGATATTCATAAATATTTGAGATGCACAATGGATTATTGGGTCTGTGACTAATCAATTGGCGCTACTCCAACTCTCGGATAAGATATTGATTGTTATCTATGAATACGTTGGTATTTTTCTGCTACTTCCGCTTTTGGATTAATTCGGTTAATTTTTTAAATTACGCGGACGAATTTACTTTACCATCCTTGAAGAAGTATTTTAATGGAACAAGTCCAGACGCCTTCTTACATTAATATTTGCAGTCGGACGGCGAGGCTCTCTCGGTATCTTGGCATTTCTCGCTGTGGACATTTCCGTGGAAAAGCTTTCTTCTGCGAGAATAACTCGCATCAAACTTCGCCAAACTAGTTTCAAACGTTAACGAGTCGTAATTATTACATCAACGCGTACGACGTTACCGTGCAGGAAGCAGATTGTTATGGTTTGTTTCACTGAAATTGCAAATACTTTTGGCGCATGAAATTAATGATCCGTGTCATCTACAAGCTATACATGGAACAGAAAGAGAATTATGTTAAATGCTGTCATGTGCAAAAATGTCAATGCAGCAAACCGTGAAATTTGCCGCGACAAACTTGAACGAGTTGGTTTACGCGTGGTCGAATTGTTGTAAAACTGTCCTGAAAATTTATGGCTTTCCAGGAACGTGTGCATATGTCTATTTGTTATATGGCCACAACTGTTACTCGACTTATGGCAGCAATATTTTTGTCGATAAAGTACGTGAAATGTTAACATAGCCTGGTTTTGCAGTCGAAACTCCACATTATATGAATTTTTGCAAGAATACATTGAAATGAAACTTATCAATAGACTTAGGATTTTGGTGCGGATCTTCGTGCGCGGCGTCCGGCGCCACTGCTTTGTATGACGGAGATGGTGTATAGGCTGTTAAGTCAGTGGCACATACAAAAACGTAAACAGTAAGTAAATTGACCAATCACAATGAAACAGGCAATAACGTAAACAATAACAAATTAAAAATGTCGATTTTCTTACTCTGTTTACGTCTTACTGCTTACATTTTTGTATGTGCCATTGGCTTTAGAGTGAGAATAGAAAGCCTATACATTCGTTGATGAATTGAATAAAATTTATTTTATACACGGAGAAAATTTTATATCAAAAATTACTATGTATGGCAGTAGCCGTAGACCATTGCTGGAATTATAAAAATTTTTACTATGTTATTATATTAATAATTATTAAACTCGTTTGTGAAAACATAGTAAAAATTTTTATAATTCCAGCATGGTTCACGGCTACTGCCATACATAATAATTTTTAATATAAAATTTTCTCCGTGTATCTACACTATCTGAGTTAACTAAAAATATGATTCACATTATTTCCAGTAATAAAAAGGTATAATATTGTTATGCCAGCGCTCACGTTCGACTCAGCGCGGGCATAACAATATCATAATATGAAATATTAAAATAATAAATTTGTTTCAAATATTAAAGTTATTAAGTAAATTAATTAATATTTAAATACTTTATTTTATAGTTTGTAAGTTTATTTTGATAGTAACAAACTCTCTGTGACAGTCTACACTTCATTTCAGTGCGTCATCCTCACTCCGCGCTCATTAATTCTTTCTCACTCTAACCTCATCAGAGCCTACCATCTCCGTCGCACAAAGCAGTGGCGCCGCGCACGAAAATCCGCACCAAAATCCTAAGTCTACTTATCAACTTTATAATATTTTCATTATCTTTATGCATTATGTGTTAAGTCTTCAAAATTGATTTACACGTAATATAGCATGAAAATTGCGGGAATAAGTAAACGTTACGTAATTAAAGCGGCTCCATTTTGTACTTAAAGTAATCTAGTTGATATGTACAATTTAAAACTTTCAGTTGCCATATACTTTCCTTTATCCAGATCCGGCGAAAAAGGATACACGTTACAAAGTTTACGTGTGTAGCATACAGTATGTATACGCTGTATTCACGTGGAAAAACGTGTAGACTGACATACGTGGTAATTTTTCCCAAGCTTATAGAGCGACGTTACTTTCCACACGTATCTTCCTCGCCTCGCTTCCGGAACTGCTTGCAATATTTTTCGCACTCGTTCTGTATATAATCCAGCAGAGAAATATTGTCGGCCAAGTATGCGCGCGTGTCGGAAGTATTAAATTCCGCATAACTTGGATGAGAGACCTATTGTTATACTATTTGTTATATTATACACCAGTGTACATATTAAATTGCTATTTAATAAATCGATCGTGCCGTAGTACATGATATATACATTAGACTCTTACTTCGGCTATTTATAATTTGTCAAAGAAAGGACATAAAATGTGCATTTTATATAAAAGGCTGCATCGGCGATGTGGTTTACCATTGATTAAGGAAATAAAGTTCGGCTTCTTCAAAATTCAATACCTTCCGCGAGGGGAACGTGTATGAAAAAAAAAAAAAAATATATGTTAGCAGCATATTACATTTTCTGGAAGATAGATCTTTTCTTTAGAAGACGAGATTATGCTGGAGAATAATAGAGATAATGTGTGAACCGCGGAAGAATTCAATCGAGTGAATATCATCGAGCTTTCGCTCCCAGAATCCGTCCACTTTTTAAATCCGCGTTCTCATCTTTTTCCCCGTCCGTTTCAGGACTTTTCTCGTAGATTTTCCAAAACTTGTTTTCACTGTAAACGACATTATATCTCCGGCAACGGAATCTTTCCTGTTTCCATGGAAGTGCAATTTAGACTTGAGCAAATCTCATTTTAAAATTTCGCGCTGTTAAATGCAGCGATATGAAACTTTACAATCTATTACACTTAGCGCTCTGTATGATCATTAAAACAAAACACAGTTTTCCTCATGACCGCGACTTCATCGCAAATATTTCTCTCGGGAATGCGTCGCTGTTGATTCAAATAAAAACACGGCGATGTGTTTTGCAGTTTCTGCCTTCCTGCAGTTTCGATATCAATTTTCTCATATTATACTCTCTTCCACAATGTTACAAGATATTACAAAAAATTTGAATGAAACAGTCTGCCATTGCTGTCATAGGCTATTATGATTGTCTATAATTATCTTTCTCTATTTTTACAAAGAATATTTTGCCACCTATAAATATGGTTCTATCTTTTCCTAATTCCCTTTTGATTAGCACGCGAAGATATACATTTGCGAGACCACTTAACACTAACGTTACCTTCTCGTTAACCCAGATCACTAATGTGGATTTATCCGGTGGCGCATCAGAGCCGCGGTAACGAGAAAATGTGATCTTGTCCAATTCAATTTGATCGGCTAACTAAATACAATTAAATCATGGTTTATTAATTATAGCGCTCTTGTTCAGCACTTCTATATATTCTAATTAATATTAAAATTCTCTCAGGTAACTCTCAGCGCTTACTCTCTGCTGAATTTTTAAAGGTGATCTGTCCTTAATGGAAATTTTCATGCTGTGATGCCTCTTTCGCAACTTTTGAATATTTAAATTTAAATTGAATTTACGTCATAATATAAAGCGTTTCGGTCGCGTATGTACGTATATGAGTTAATTAAGAGACAGCTTATACCTGTGAAATATAATTTATCAACGCATTTTAATTTTCTATGTTAATAGTTTTATAATCGGTTTTAATTTTTGCAAAAATTGACGCAAATGGTTGAAACAATTCTCGAAACTTTTTGCGAATTTGCAAATAAATATAAAATCCAAATTTCATAACTTGCAAATGGAAGAACTGTACCAAATTGGATTAATGAACTAATTGCTTACTTTCTGTTATAAATGAAGAAATAAAGAAATTTTTATTATTCCTGCATTTTTATAAATTATAATAGCTGCACTTGTGCTATTTAATTATTTGTGTTTAATGAATAGGAAAGGAAATCGAGTTTAACGTAGTTTATTAATTAACATTAGTTCGAAATAATTAAAGAGAAGGAATAATTAAAGGACTACAAACCATCTATGTGGGTGAAAATAGATTCTCGCTTTGACTTCACGATTAAAATAGGAACTAGTACGTTTCCAGCATGCTTTTGACGTCGCGCATAAACTGTCGCTGCAATTGCGCGTCATACCGCTCGCTAATTGCGACCCAGACACGGGGCAAGAGTGTGGGTGCTGGCGAATAAGAACGAGAAATATTGATGAATGCAGAATGAACACCGGGTTTAAGTGCGAAAGTCAAGAGATCGAAAGAAAGATAAGGAACCGGTACGAGTGACGCAGAGGGGAACTGAAACACTTTGCTTGCGCTGCGAGTAAACGAAAACGCTTTCACCGATACATGTACTAAAATTGATATATTCTCGCGTGCTGGAAGCAAGCAACGCACAAGAGTTTTATTGCGCTTTTATATCAGTTTTGTTCATCTGGTTATGATTAATTAATAGGATTTTTATTCAAATATTTTAGATAGATGGGATGATAATTTTTTTTATTGCATATTTATTTAAGAAAGTAATGATACTCAGTTTAATATAAGGGCTCAGTCTTTTAATATAGCCATGTGGTTGCAGTTGAGTAAAATTTCTTGCTTAGAGACGATGACTGTTCTGTGGTGTACGTTCCTGTGTATGGAGACTATGATTTACGGCAGAAACTTTCGACAACTTTCAAAAAGCATTCCTAAAGCGCAACAATGTGAGTTAGAGAATGTACTACGCGTGTGATAGTAGTTTGAAAGTATTTATAACACGATTAAAGTTCCTCAAGAATTACGATAATACTTATTAATCGTTGGGCATAGATTTTCTATTAACATTTTGTTTTACAGATAGTTTATATCGTGTCAAAAATATATAGATAGAAGCTCCATATTCACTCGATGTTTTATATATTCGCATTTGCGTATTTTGTATACTCGCGATTCGGTATCTGCAAACATTTTTCCTACTTGTTATTTTTTTCAAAATTTGTTTATTTTATTATTATTATGAGACGTTAAAGAAAATGATAACGGGGAAGTAAAAAGAATTTGTATGACTATAATTTTTACATAAAAATAAAATAAATAGGAAACGATGTACGCGCGTCACACGTGAAAAATTAGAAATGCTTATTTTCTCACATAGTTTATCTTAATTTTTCTATATATTTTTTTAATGTTCGTGATAATGTAGTAAATTTAATTTTCGTAAATATAGAGCTTTTACTATGTTTGACCTCAGTTTCGAGCGAATTCGTATGTTTGTATTATACGCAAAAGTTTCTTCTCTTGCCGGAGGGATTCTGCCATCAAAGGTCTAACAACAGATCTAGAGGATTATTCCCTTTTTTTCGGAGAAAACTTTTCCCTCTCTGGAAAATGGACGTGGCAGAAAAAGCCGTCGTTACGATATGGCACACATGTGAAATGGCCACGTTGCGATGGCGCATTATTTATCACCAAAGGAACCGATGAATAATCGTTACGCACGTTGGCATGCGCGTGAAAATGATCTATCGTGATCCACCTGTTGTGCTACAATACATAGATCATTACTATTTCCGAGCGTATTCGGAAGAAATATCAACATGAAATTTGTACATGTGATTATCGTAGAATGGATGGCTATTGTTATGTGTGACGTAACGTAATTCACGAAATCCTTTTTGGAATGTATATGTCGCTACCAACGAGATAGAATGACTAGGGGGTGCAAATCCGAGCTTATATCGTGTAAAACACGCATTTAGAAAGTTTCAAATTGTCACTCTAAATCGATATAAAGTAAATCTTCCTTTAAAAATTGTATAAAAATTCTGAAAGATTAATCTGTAAAATATTTAAAATATACTAGATTATAAAATATTATCATTTGTACATTTACTTAATGCTTAAAAATAAGAGATAAAAAAATAGCTTAATTACATACGAAAAAATAACGTAATACAAATTTAAATTAATACAGTGGAAGGCTGACACACAATTGACTATGCTATAGTAGTGCAAACTATAAACTAAACCATGAAAAATGTATAGGATGTGCATTTAACAAAAGATAAGTGCATTAATTTTGTTCTGGAGACTGTCATCTTTCAGGGAACAGCATTCACAAAATTTGTGCATATTTCTCAAAAATTTCGACGGATAATTTCATCGAGAAGTCGGACACATCCGATAAATTATGCGATAAAGATTGCGAGGCGGGTTGAGATCAGCGATTCACGTCGCATTCGAACACCCTCGGAATTCAGGGGGACTTCCCTTTTACTCTTTGTTTCTGCCAGGTTCTCAACTCATCTTTTTCTTACAACATCGAAGCTTTGCGTCTCGGAGGATATTCCGCGATCCAAAGTAGATGCTGGAAACAATTCGTGATCTCTTCGTGGATTTTCTTAGCTATTTGCATCGAAAAGATGCGAATTGAATTTAACGTTCGTAAAATTTAAAAAGGATATATAAAATCAATTTAAATCTATGGGAGAGTTATATTAATCTTGCGTGTGATGTGATTAAAACAAAATTATAAGACAAATGTAAGGAACTTCGCTAATTCATATTTCTTTTTTACTCTATACTATATTTAAAATAGATATCAGTATTTGCCATTCACACCCGAAGTACAATAGCAAGTGACATTTTCATAAATGGCTAGGAAAAAAGTTTCTTCGACTTTTCGTTCATTATAACGAAGCGCTGAACTGTCTACAGTCGAAGTTCGAGAAACTTTCGTCTTGGGAATACGTACAAGAGGCGTGTGCGCTTCTATAGTAGACGCAAATTAAGATTTTCATAATGAATGCAATAACATAATACTGGCGATGCGATGATGTCATTTAATAATTCCGCTTGTTCACGGTTTGAGAGATATGGAGCTGGTTTCTCGCTCGCTGGTCGATATCATAGTCACCCGAGGGATTGGTCCGTTATCGGGTTGCAAATTTGCAAAGATTTTTCATGCGAAATTTGATGGACCGTCCTCAAATTTAACGCTGGCTTAATTTGCTGTGAAACGTGAGTTATTTAGACGTAACTCAACGCAAATTTGACAAACGCATGTATTTTTCATTTACACGAGTTGTAATGCACGGAACCATTATATGGTGTAACACACCGAGAATTCTCTTTGCCACTTTTTTATTAAATATTAAAGATACGATTATTATATTTGTCATACCAGAGAGCATTGAATAAACGATTAACTCTATTTGGAACGATTGCACGTTTCGATACCATTGCACTTTTTACTAAATTGACGTTGTCAGATAGAGCATTTCGCTTTTTTCGTCTGTGCTAACCTGGAAATAGAATTTTCGATGCAACGCGATAGCCAACGATGTGGAAAGTAACGTTCATGCGGTTTCGTTCAATTCGCAAAATGTTTATTAATCGTGACAAATAGAGTTTGCGTCTTTTCTAGATAATTGTATTATTACTAAAAATTTTTTTATTAATATTTTTACTAGATGGTCTTATAATAATTTTGTTTCAATTTTTTTTGCCTGTATTTATCAACTACGTCTCTTTCATCTTTCCGTTGTCACAAATCCGTAGTAAAAAAAAAAACTTTAGCGGTCGCTAAGAAAATAACTAAGTTTCACGTTACGATTGATTCGAACCACTCATGCGTGTAGCATGTTGTTATTCTTTTTGTTACTTTATTGGCTATACAACAGTTTTGCTCGCGGAATAGTTCTTCTCTATGCAAAACGGAGAAACGGTACCAAAAGCGGAACAGGCGACATTGCATGCGGGACGTGAAACGAACCGCCGCATAATAGCCGACGAACAGTTTCATTTATCTGTTTGTCGTCCCTTGCAATTCCCTCGATCCTCGTCGTTTCTATCTCTCTTGCCCGAGAGCTACTCTGGTTCTTCTACATCGCACTTTTGGCCATCGCGTTTTACGATCTCTGCTCTCTTTCTGCCATCATCGACATCGCTGTCCGACTTGGCATATTATCTATTATTCGCTATATTTACTGGTGGGGTACTTGGTGGGGCTAGTTTACGAAATGATATTGACTGCAGCACAATAGAGTGTTATTACTGCAGTAACGTTACTGTTGGTCAATTGATGCGACAATATTGTCGCATCAATATGCTATTTCACATAAGCATCCTTACAGTGAAAGCTGCATTCATTATGCGTGAGTTTATACACGAGTCATAATTCATGTTTATTATAATGGATATTATTGCATTTTATGGATTTTTACAAGTTTTACAGTAAGAAGAGCATAACGGTTCTTTTAATTTGTCGAGGTATTTCTCTCTCTATACGTATAGATCAATTCTTTGCAGTTTTATGTGCTGAGATGAATATAGAGTTTCGTATAAAGTTTTCCAAACATTTGAAGTAAAAAACACGATTATAATGAGCAAACTGTACTTTTGGAATTTTTATAAAATTCCTCGAATAACAAAAGTTAATTATTATATTGTGTTACGCTGAAAACAGTTGCGTTTAAAACGAAAACGAAATATTTAATATTGATTTATTTATTGAAATTAATTTGTAATGGTCGTTGGGTGTTCAATGAGTGTTTAATTTAAAACGTGATTGCCATATTGTAATAAGCACATTTATGTGGGAATGATTAATTAAATAAACGGTCGGCATAATTTGAGGAGATGTATAGGAACCGGGATTCGGTTTCAATGTCGGACAAACTACTTCGAATCTTAATGTAAATCGAGATGAAGCAATGCGACGACGACCGAAGGAAATAGCGTGTCTAGGAAAGCGTACTTAAGGGACAAAGAGCTTCCCTTTCCGTGATTTCGATTGACCTCTCGGTGCTATAATATACCTTTGTCTGACGGAGCGAATACTCTGGATCTCCAAATAAGACGCGCGTCTTTCCCTTTTGGTATTACAACCCATAAAAAAATCCATTAATTATTAATAAAACTCACAATAGATCTTTTATATTAAATATAGAAAAAAAGCGTTGTAATGAGGTTAAGATATGTTTGTGTAAAAACATATATGCGTTGATATAAAATTATTTTTATGATGATTAATATAAGAATTCGTCGAAACGTTATTAAATGTATGATTGTGATTATATGTAATGAGATGTCAAATCTTAAAAAGATTTCTTCAATTAATCTGAATATTTGAAATTATTAAATTTACATTAGGTTAAGAGGAATTTCTAAGTTAATTTGTAGTCGCTGATGTTTTAAAGTAATAACGCCCTGGCATTCTTTCTTATGAATTACAATTAATTTTAGCGCTTGTTCTTACGAGAAAGTCGCAGGTGCAACATTCGCTATTAGCGCGTGTTCGAGGGGGAGAATCCTTGTTCCGCTCCCCTACTTTAAATATTGTAATATCTTCAATATTGCTCCGTAAGCGGGTATCACCCTCCTTTCTGCCTGGTAAATTTCGTGTCGTTACTGGGAACTAGGAAGCGGAACAAGACCTTTCGGTGGTCCACTTTTCGGACATGTCAGAGAATAAAGGCGCATCGGAACATGAGAGAGAGAGAGAGAAGCAAAAGGAACACGGCAAAAAGAAATAAAGGGACTGAGTATTCGCTCAGAAAAGCACAGAAGGCTTTTAGAATTACGATAAAAAAAGCAATGTCGTATTATAGTGTCAACTTTATTTCCTTGTTTGTTTGATTTCTTTCGCAAAAATTTCTCGTACATTTAATCTCACGCACATTACGGGCGTTTCTGTGTCTGACATTTTTATTTGACATACAGGAAAATTTAAAAGTCTGTTCCGCTAACAGACAATGTTATAAATAGATAAATACATATTAAAATTATTTCTTTACATATATCACATTTTATCTTTTTTAAACTGAAGAATATTTCTGACGAATTATCTGTGCGAATCCCGTACAGGAGTTTGGAAGTTTATAATGCTGATAATATCAATTTATTTCCAAAGTTCACGAGGTATAGCGTGTCGTAGGAAGATTTTAGGCTGCACTAAAACATTTCCATTCGTGCGAACCGTGTAGTTTTAAAGATTGGGTCAGAGATACGTTTCAACTTTCCCAGAGTATGGAATATTGCCGGAGGAGTATAATTGCGCAACCCAGATAATTGCATATCATAGTATCCTCTGTGGTCTTTAGTTACTGACTAGCTCATATCAATTTCGTTAGAAAAGCAGTGTAGGAAAATATTTTTTCCTCAGTAAAAAGAGGGTTATAACAGAAATTATTCCCATCGGTTTTAAATAGAATTAAAGCCTTGCGTATAATAAAGTTCTCACATTAAGCAATACTTTATAAAAATATCTAGGCAATTAAAGTTATTTAGAAAATAATGTTTTAGCTGAGCATAGTGCTCATAGCGCGACCACCTACCAGTTGTGAAGTATGTTGCGAAAGATTGTTCAAGCATGTTTTGATGCTTGCGAACCTTCGCAAAAGCTTCGCGAATATCTCGGCGATGGCAAAAGTAACGTTAAACTTTTTACTTCTACCGCGATGTAGGTACTTCTGGATGTTGCTTAAGTTTGAGGGTTGCTCAGCTGGAACGTTAAAGAGGGTTCTTACTTAATTCCGTTTGATTGCGTTCGCACTTTAGATTCCTCGGCAACCGCCAACTGCGGAAAGTGCGTGGTAATTTCGCACCCGCCTCGTGTAAGTCTCGTGAAAGGGTTACATTGTAATTTGCACAAAACAATGCTGCCTTATCTGTTCTACCGAGAGAATTCCGTTTAAAAGTTTGGTCCACGACGAAAAACAGGTCGGGGGATTTTACCTAAGAAATGGTCCCGTAAAATGCGCCATAAAAGGAAAATCTCTTCGGTAAAAACGCTCTTCAGTTGAATGTGGGCAATTGCGAATATCAATTTTCAAGCAATATTATCGCAAACGGAAATAAAAGTAAATTCAAAGAATTCTTCTTTTAATGAATGGTGTAATTACGTACTATGATACTTGTTTTGAAATAATTAAACTTTTGATTGAAAGCAGAGCATAGATTTTTTATTACCGAACATCGCAGTTAAATATTTAAATATATAATATTAAAATATCAAAATATTATAAATAATATTAAAAATATCGAAAACTTTTTTATTATTTTGATTAGCTTATTTTTTATATTTTAATATTTTATCATATTTTTTTTAGTTAGCGTTTGTATAAGATTCGCATACATATATATACAATATATAGAGAGTACTTGTATACAAAGCAGTTCTCGTAGATAACTTTACCTGAATTGCGCGGCTTCATTATGTACAAGAACCTTAATGAACTATTTCGCAGATGAGAACTCGTTTTGCTAACGAACAGGAATACTTTTCCTTAAGACGATCATGAAGAGGATGAATCACGATCTGTGTGTACACATAATTATTTCAAAGAATTTTAACACACTTTACTCATGAATATTTGATTTATGCAAGGCGTTATAACAGCGACTTCTGTTAGTGTATCATTTTTCGCTGCAATAAACTCGTAGGTATTTATTAAGTCATAATTAATTCTGGAGATTCACGTAACCCAGAAATGCAATGAAAAATCTAGGGTGAATAAATTAGTACACCTATGTATCTGCACTTATGAATAAACATTTAATTATTACAACATGTGTTTTCATGCGGAATTGTTAAATAGCTTTTCCGTCTTTGTACTTGGAAAAGTACGAATGCTACAAGCGAATGAAAACGAAGTGATATGTAGGATTATAGTACAAGAATGTAATAAAAGTTTTACTACTCGCGGAGTCGTACGCAACTAGAATAAAGAATAATGTGTAGTAAGGTAACAAAACTAAGAAGCTCAACATTATGAAAGAGGACTGCTTTATGCTATACATTGCATCTTTACTTTCACATAAATCGAGAGATTGAAGAATAATTTTATATATAAGCGTATAAAATATTCTGCCGTTCTTGTTGAGTTCTATGAAATTGTGATTTCTACGTTACTAACTATCTTGCCAAGCATAAAGTTTCCTATTTATTGCATACTGTGCACGAAGTTTATTTCTCAATATTGTTATTCACCAATATAAAATATTTTTTAAGCAGTGACAAAAGTTTGGCAAGGAAGTATATGAATTTATCGTTTTGTAATTCTGTCTAACCGTGAAGATGACGTTAATATAAGAAATTAAATGAAGTTTTTGGAATATTTTTAGGTTTTTCATGTCAGTTGCAAAATCGTGATATTTGTTTTTTGGGGATTCCTGCTATTTCGATTTTCGTATGGATGAAATTTTATCTGAAATTGATCGCGAAAGGGTCACAGAGTTAACGAAACACGAAATGTGAATCTTGAATTTTAAAGTATCGTATCCGCGAGCCATCATATCGTTCCTCTTCGATAAATATGGGCAATTCTACCATCTGCTCCGTTGATTCGATGAATCTTCTTTTTGGATGAATTCAAATAACACGTTTGCTTTTCTATGAAAGTTTTGGCAGCGTGGCTCGAAAACAAAAAAAAATTGCCTTGCAATCAAGCCACTGTCGCTCCATGTATCAGAAGCAGGTTTGTGTTGCAGTTAAAATTCAATTTATCTTTCTAAATTATTTTTGCGTTTTGTTTCTTTATATTTTGTTATTATATCTGTTCTTTTTAAGTGACATTTAATTATATATAAACTGCAAGTTAAATGTAAACTGCAAAATTTGTGCATAAAATATGACTCGAGATATCTTGGCATTACTTCTAACAAATAGACATAAATTATACTTGCATTATGGCGTAATTTGTATACATGTACTATTTATCAGGATAAGTGGTGTTTAGACAAAGCTAGGTCTGCCCGGGCACATCTAAATTAGGCCGTTGAGTTAGAGCTAATTTCCATGCCCGGATATATTCATGTGTATTACGAATTTGGCTACAATACACCATTAATCCTGTTAATGATTATTTTTAATTACGTTATCAAATGCGTAAAAGGAAACAAAATTGAATTAATTTCGAGGGCATAAGCGCGGAGTTTTTATGCTATTAAATTTTCTTGCCGATTATCCCTTTTTGTTCTGACAAACGTATGTTAAATTCTATTTTCTTGGGATTATAAATGTCACGTAAGGAATTCCGAGCTTGTGAACATGGCCAAGAGAAGTATTGCGCTAAAATAAATCGCTCGCATTGCATATCGAAGAGGTTGAAACAAGAAAAATGCAGGTCTATTATTTTTCCACGTTTTTCTATCTTTTCTCTTTTGCTTGGGTTTTTTAATTTTATTTTGTTTTCATTTAGCTGGAGTCCTCTTGCAGTTTTTTTTATCGTTGATACAAATCGCTCGCGTAACGAGTCAACCGCGCGCTGCAAAGTAAATTAGATATCATCCATCGACATGCCAGTCCGTTTCGGGCTAGTGCTTAATTTTCATCGTGAGGGTGACCCTCATGATTAGATTCGATTTTTCGAAAAGGAATTTACCTCCTAGACAGGACTTTCTGCTACCTGACAACTTTGATAAACGTTCGCCATTAAACAATCCCGATATCGCGTAACAGATCATAAAAAATGTAAGAAATGATGCTCTCAACGTTACTTTGCTAAAATTAGCCGCTTTAATTAAACGTAATGGTGCCATTATAACGACACCAGATAATGGTTCTTTCTCGCAAAGAGCATCGGATGCTATCCAATAGAGGCAAAAAGGCTTAGAGATTTATACGAAATCTTTGTCTATGATTTAATATATTATTCGTACTTAATATATTATGCTATAATCTGCATACTTGCGTTATGTAAACCGATATTCTCATGCGCATTCTTAGGATAATATTAGCAAAATAAATTTGACGGATGCCGTGCACGCATCGTCGAAAAGAATATTACGATCTCTAACGAGACAGAAGCAATATTTTAGAATGAAAGAGCAATTTTTCAATCTGGAAATGATCCAGCGTCTCTATATCTCGCTTATTAAGCGTCATAACGTGTGATGTGGGATAATGCTGCAAGGAGCGAGCCCGTCCCCGTCGGAACCATTCGCAGTCGTGAATCAGCAATGGGCGCGGGTATCGAAAGTCGATACGTCACACTGTGAAATGTGAACAGAAACTCGCACAATTGATAGACTTTTTGGATAACGAGTCAAACAAAGTTACGTGAAAACGCCGCAGCGAATAATTCGATGTCTCTTAAAGATGTAAGCTTGAAGAAGAAGAAGCATTATTCTATCGATTTACTTTGATATCCCACAAAGAATGAAATATCAAATGTAATCTAAATTTTTTATAAATTAGAATTTAAAGACAATTACGCTATTCTGAAAATATAATTTCTTTTTCTTTCCTATTTTGTATTATCATAAAAGTATATTTTATATTTCACTGTAATTTAATTTTTAGATATTTAATTTTCAGATATTAATATTATATCACATATTAATATTTTCAGATATTAATAATCTTTTACAAATGAATAATATGCATAACTATAGGTATTAACATATGTGCGATGATAAACCGTTTTTGTAGGTGATGGTACATTGTACATTTACAATTATAAACATATGATAATATTAATTTCCTGTAATTAATATTGACGTTGACGTTGTCGCAACGTCAATTAATGGTCGGTTATTTTACACCCCGTCATATCGATATGTATGCCACGTGTAACTCTCTCGTATATATAAAATATATTCGAGGCACACTGTAAAAAAAGTATGTAAAATTACAGGAACAAGTGTAAAAATTATATGTAAATAAGTGTAAAAGTCACATTATTTATAACGGAAACGTAACAAAATCATGTATTTTTACAACAATTATTATTGTGAAAATACGTGATTTTGTAAGTTTCCATCATAAATAGTGAAGTAATATTACATCTTTTTTTTACAGTGCAGACACCGGAGATACCACAATTCTCGATATGGAATATCAGTTAACAAACCACAATCAACGTACCTAGGAATTTATTGGACGCGAAATCCTTGTGATGTGAGCTCTATGAAAATTTTCCGGGTGGTCGTCGCACCGGATCTCCCCTTGTTCATGCTTGGCTAACTTCGTGTAGTCTTCTCGTCGTTCTAGTTGGAGAGACAGGAACATTAACCCTCGTGCATACTAACTTCCGCAAGACTGAGTCCTTCCTGAGTCCTTCGCCGAACACATTCGGCAGTTTGACGCGTCATGTTTTATTTGTCAGCAACTTCGTAGATAAATGTGTTACAGTACTTTGGTATAAAATTTCGAGGCGTTAGAATTGGAGTCCATAGAATTTCTGATAGTTCGACGTGTGCGCTTTTCCTAAGTGTAATCGGCAAAATTTCAATTATGAGTAAAAGAATTATCTGACCTTTGAAAATTATTCCTTATTAAGTACTTTTTATGAATTACATAATGGTCCGGAGTCATTGATTTTTCTGAACAATACATAAAATTTAAAATATCTCCGTTAATTACACTTTCATTAAACATATCGTTTAATCGGTTTAAAGATGTACATTTTCTATCGTTCAACAGACGTCGGAGTTGGAGATGCTTAAAGATCGATTTCTCTCTGTCACCAGCACAGCAGCGTATCCCCGGAAATTCACTAGTAACCCCAAGTTCGTCGGTCTCGCGCCTATCAGTCGAGTCACGTCCGCGTTTTTTTTGGATTCCTTCGCACGACCGAACTTTCAGTCTCGAGCCTTTTCTCGGTTTAGGTCGCGATTAATCATGGCTGTGTACGACGCCTCATTTTCACATGCAAATTTTTCACGTGAAAAAATTCGAGACATCATTCCGCCAGTTTATCCGACCGGAGTTTCCGGAGTTTCCATCCGTCATTCGGAGTTTCCATCAATTTTATAATGACCGATGCATTTTGCAGCACGGAAGTATTACGCTTTTTTTTTGCGTAAATCGGACGCGATTTCTGTCAGTCTTTGATAATGTTTTCCGAAACCTCGTGCGTGTGTCGCGTGCACCGAAATTCGCATACAACTCGAGTTCCCCGACGGCTCTCGGCCGACTGACCGAAAACGAGGCGCTACCTCCCGCGCCTCGTTATCCGCGCATGTGCCACCGTAGATATATAAGACGATATTTTGGAGGAAAGTCGAGAAAAATTACGGGTCGAATACATGACGGTTGACTCACTCGTAAAAAAATGTGCTTGCGGAAATTGGTTTTGCAAATGGCTTGTCATAACCACAAATGTTTTTAAACTTCTCTGACTGTCGTTGTTTCTTCATATATATTTACAACGTACATCCACATTTTGGTTTTGAAATAATATTAAATTGAACTTTGAGATTTAAATAAAAAGAATGAAATTTTTAGAGATAACTATTAAATTAATTAATAATTACATTTGTAAGACTAGAAATAGAGTTTAATTAGGAACATTATATATCTCGGATTAGGCTTCTTTTTTTGTAATTAATAATATCTCTGTGAAAGAGTAATGTGGGATATATGTAATATACCCAAAATTATACTGTATTAATAAAAATGTTAATCCTACGACAGCGCGACAGGCGCATATAAAGACAAACACAGTATAGAGAGATTGATGGTCTTGCATATTAATTCCGGTAAAGCTATTCAAAATCCCATCAGTCACAAATAAATCCGTAAGAGACCCTGCTTTCAAATTTCGTAGAATTCGATGAACATGCCCTTCGGGGACGATAATTAATCAAGCTGTATTTCATGAATCTGTAAATCCCCGAGGATTTTCCTCAGGTACTATCTCCATTTTTATTAGAAGAACAATCTCTGTAACCTCCGGGATTCGATCGGTTGATTTTATGGTAAATTTAGATATCGCGCGCAAATATTCTCAGTCCTTACGATCCATGAGAAGCGGAGAGAAGTGAACCTGAAAATACAGAATCCTATTACATTTTGGTGGAATTTTGCAACAGATTATGTGCCGAACGAAAATTTATGTTAGAGAAACGGCTCGAGTACGGCTAGTATTAACGAGAGAAATTTGCTTACGCGGAAATTCTTCCTTAAAGAGGTGTAACGTCGTCGAAACGCATGAGATGCAGCTCAGCGTGCTAATTACAAGAAGTTGCACCGTCCGGAAGTAGGTTACGTTAAGCTCGGTTAAGAATGCAGGCGGACACACTCATCAAAGTGAATGCGGAAAGCTCATAAGTATGGATCTGTGTGTGCGAGCGGCACATGCAAATGCATGTGCATTCCGATTGCGAAATGGAACAAGGTACCGCGCTTTTCAATTATTTTGTAAAAAATTTAATTAATCACGTATTGCAACATTGTGCATCACATTTTTGATAAACCTTTAATATTCCTACATGTAAAAGATATAAATTTGGATATGTGTATGGCATATTTTTGTATAATTTTTTTTAACAGCACATGATATGCTATGACGATAATCATGCATAATTTAATTGAAACTATAGCGCGCTTAATAGTGAACGTGATTGAATGCATATATTACTCATCACTTATAAACATATAGAGTTTTGTGGACCAAATTTGTTTGCAGTACAATAGCTTTTGTGAATCTGCATGCATTTTGTAGTCTTTTCAAATCAATTTCCGCATTTCGTGTTTCGGCCCAGGAGATCGAACTTTCCTATGTGTTTTGATTAAATCGGCCATAAAAAGAGAGAGAACTCCGAGAGAAAATTTATTATAAATTATCAATAGATTGGAAGATTTTTTTCGTCTTGCATGGAATAAAGTATGGATAACATATCGTAGAAAATTTGTTGTCGTTAAAGAGATAGACTAACAAAGAGCGTGCTGTATTTTTCGTCATGACTTTCGTTATCCAATTAAAGTATTGAAACAGATATTAACTGGAACTTGTAATGTATTGAAAATGCGTGGGCACGCACGTGGAAGTTCGAGTGATTTTTAATTAAACTTTCAGTTTAGTTTTAATCGAACACTCGTTTTGTTTCGTCTATTTAATTACTGTGTTTAATGTCCATCTCCGCCACTTGTGTATGATAATTAAAGTGATATCGATTTTCTTAATGAGATGTCGAGTCTGTGGCCGTGTTGTCGTGCACGTGTCTTTACTCAGTTATGTTGTGGATTTAATCTGACAGTATCCATGCGCTACGAAAGCACATCCGCAACCAACTCTGATGTTCTCTCGCGTGTATATGCATGTATTATGTACGTGTGTGTGTGTCTGTTGTGTGTATGTGTGTGTATGTGTGTGTGGGCAATGTCATTGCGGTAATGCACGTAGAGACTGCCACATTCTGCAACCGCAAAATCACGGCAAACAAATGGGCGATTTTCGAATCTGTACGCCCGTTATATGCAGTCTAGGAAAATTTAATACACTTACATACTAAAGCTTTACACCTACATACTAAAGTAGCAAGTAACACCAGATGGGCATAAATATTCTACGTGCGGTGTGCACATTCCTACAGAATTATATACGTTATGGCTGAAGTGTGAAATGTTAAACGTATCTATAGTTTTCTCTAAAAGGAATCTTGTATTCATATTTTAATGAATACTGCGTTGAGAAATAAGTTCGACGAGTAGCACTAAAAAATATCTGCATTTATTCACGTTTTAGAAAGAAAGAAGACATTTTTAGCTTTCCAGTTTTTAAAATGAATTTTCTCGAAAATAAAACTTCGTGCGAAAATGAAAATTTATTCTGCACTTTTAAAAATTATTTTTATATAACCTCTTTTCCATTTATATCACGATTTCGATCGCACCCTATATATCCAAATTATGAATGAATATACGTATTAATGGATAGATGGAGTAATATAGGGCCGTTTGCTGAAATAGGGTGGGTATCGATCTTAGAGCGACTTTAATTCCTTCAGCAATTTTCTCTCGTGTGCGTGTTGGTATCGGACACCAGATGGTGGATACTACACAGGCTTTGGTTGGTTAAAGATTTATTACTCTACGAAACTGTATCGTCAGCGGAAGACGATTTTGCTCAGCGTTTAAATGTTACAATTAGCTCTTTAATAGATGTAAATAGTGATGTTTTAATTAATATGCAATCTGTTAGGTTTATCACAAATAAACTTTGTATTTTAAACAGTGTCATGAAATTCGGTGAAAAATTGCCGCTGATCTCGTCCATTATCTTAACGCGGGGCTAATTTCATATCTACGGGTATGAATTTTAATATTGTTTATCTTGTTTATGCGTTAGCATGTCTAAATGCGTAAGCACGTACCGGTAACTCATGAATTAGAATTTCGCCAGTTGACGGCTGATCCTCTACGATATCTCGGACGTCCAATCCTCTATTTTACAATCCACAAAAAAGCTTTGAAGAAAGAGCTTGAACATTAATAAATAATATTATCTTTTCACTGCTTTTCGCTTCGCTTACCATTTTAAAATTGAAATTAAAAATATCTCACTGCTATATTAAAGTTGTTATAAAGCTCTGCGGAAATGTGTGCTCGACAATTTCCGGCGGCAAGAGTACCATGAATTTTTCCCGTAATCAATATTTGCTCAGTGTACAATAGTATATTAAACGTTCAACAAACATTTATATTATTTATATTATTTCTATTCTTTCTCCGATCTGTTAATTTATACATATACGACAGTAAACGCGACATGTACAAAATAAGGTAGAAATGAAACTGGAAATACGCTTACCGTGCAGAAGTGGAAAGTATCGTAGACCTAGTACCTATATTCCTTCGTACTCATGCAATATCGCATAATATGGACAAATTTTATTTTATAAATAATCATTTAATTGAGCAGAATTAATTTCTAATTATATTAACAAATTTATCAAATAAAGCTACAAAATGAAATATGCTATGCTCTTAATATAATAACATTTATGAAAATTAATTTGAAATTATAGGAACGGAATAAAGTTTTTTGATGATATCAACCCAAAAATTATAAATCAAGAATTATGAAGTTTTTAATAAATAAAAAAGATGAGATTAAATTGCTGCAAAAAATATGGCGAGATAAGCTCCACCAGAATGTTGTGTATTTACGGATTAATTTGCAGTTATTAGCCATCTGTCATCTTTTGTGATGATGAACGGCTGTTCCTTGAAGGAACTTGAAATTATTTTCGCGTCTGCAGCAAGCAGATAACGCGTTCAAACGCAATGTCCGGAGATGCCTCTTGAGCATCGAAAATCAATTTGCGACATGCGCCTCCTTTCACGTCACGCACCGCTTTATGGTTGCTAAAAGCAGGAGAGGAAAGCGAGCCTTTGTGCGTCTAGATATGATAGGAAGTCAATGACAAGCAAACAGACTTATTTCAATTTGACAATACAGAACAATGGCAAATTTCCATCATAAAGACTCTGAAAAGTAATCCACTTTAAATAGATTTAATAGTTTGCAATGGTGTGTTCAATAGATTTCGTATTATTTGTAATAACAGGTTTTAGATGCTTTATGATAGCAGTGTAAAATGTAAAATTATAAAGCAAGAAAAGATAATCAAATATATATTGTTTTTTAACGTAAATTGTTTTCTCTGTAAATTTGTTATATTTAGTGATGTACGCAAAAGTAATGTATTTTTTCTATTTACTTCTATTTTTTCATTGATTTTGTACAACATATTTTTCGCTTTTTCTTTTGTTATTGAATCGTCGGCTTCCCCGCGTGGTACGCATAAATTCTGGAACAAACGCGTCATATGTGCTTTTTTTCTATTTCTTTACGTTGACTGAATTTTACGTGACTGAATTTATTATATCGTTTAACAATGAGCTGCCAAATGCGCGATAAAAACACTACAAAATTTTAACGTTGCCGTAGCCTGCTTTTTTATTTTCCAAACAAAAAATTATATCAAAGCCATACATATTACAATAATATACCCAACGTATTGCATGTTTGAACGCTTTTTATTATTATTTATACGCTGCTTTATATATTTACGGCTGCTATCATAGATTTTCTTTTATTCACACGCGACATGATAGATTCGCGGCTATATACGACAAAAGTCTCTTAACATGCTACGTGACTTTATATTGTCGGAGATTTACGTTTTCTTAGACACAGGCAACGTTTTCCTATCCATTATGTAAATAAAGAATGATTGCACTAGCAGGTGTTGTTTAATACGTAATTATTATCGTGTAAAAATCGGTAGAAATATATTTCGCGTGTATTCGGCCATTTTACTGTTGCCTCTGCGAGAATCACAAATAAAACTGTCTCCGAAATTCATAACTCCTCGACTCGACAAAAACTGACAGAGCTTTGTATTTATATCAGTTGATTTTAATTTTCAGCGTATCTTCACGTTTGCAATTGTTTTGTTTTATTTCCGGAATGATTAATTGCCATTTTCTATAAACCTGTTCTGGTATTTTATCTCCTTTCACTTTTCACTTTTAATAATGATAGATTTATTTATGAGAAATTTAGCTTTTTGTGTAAATGAATTTTAACTTAACGTCAGGGAGTTAAACCTTGTTGCATCACATAAATTATCACCAAATGCTCACATTATTATCAAGAATTATCAAACGTCAGCGATCTGTCACAAATAAAGATGAACTTTTCCGTCCTGGGAAAGTATTTAGTGATTTTCATCTTTGCTTTGAGATACAGATTTGGAGCAATATCGTTACCTGTAAGAAATATGAATTTGTTAATAAATTGATAAGTATTATCCATCATTATGCTTAAATTATGCCGCTATCGCACACGCGATAAGTGACGAATGCGTAGTTGCAACATATAGTCATTATCTATCTGATAATTCACGTGCATAATTTCTACATACTTACTACGCTGAATAATCGCATTTATCCTTCTATCAGGCGAATGATCGCATTCTACCTCGCCCTCTTCTTCGAGGTGAATGCAATTTTCAACAAAGTTACCACTGGCGCCTCGAAAGCGAGAGAAATGCAGAACGATACGAGGTATGAAGCTACCAGGTTGCCGAAATAGAGGATAAGCTACGGAAGAAACATGCACAGTCTTAACACAATTCTTATATTGAGAATTAGAACGAACTGAACTGGAATATTTTTTGGAATTTATTTTAAAATAATTACATTGATTTTATGTACATTTTTGAGTAAATGAATATTTATTATAATATACTTTTTTAGAAAGGTTTTTAGAGTTACATGTTTTTAGAAAGATTTATTACAGTTACGCTTTTTTTTTAGAAAGTTTGATACCTACATATCTTTTATGTACTTGGCGTAAATTTTTTTCTTTTGTATATATAAAAAGGTTTTGTTAGGGATTTTAAAATTTTAGAGATTCTCTAAAGATGTGCAAAAGATAATATTTATTATACAGAATGGTCCGTTAAAAATATAATCGGAAAAGAGTGCTTTCCTATATAAGAAAATAAATCGAAGATGTAAAGTAATATTCTATGTAAAACAGAGATGATCTTGTATATATAACATTTTAAAAATAGCTTTTATTTTGCAAATTCATATTTTATGTAATATTTTATCGTTAAAATACGTTGAACAATTTATGAGGCAATTATAACAGCTATTTAACTTATATAAGTGATAACAAATATGAAAACTACTGACTTTCCGGTTTTCTTTTTAAAATCGTTTATCATGAAAACCAAGTCGCGTATGAAAAATATTTTTATTCTATTATTTATTTTTCCGTATAGAAGCGTTACGGTATCGCGTACGGCAGACCGTTCTGTATAAATATTACGCAGCGATACGAACTTCGGACAATTTTTTGTTTTATCTTACCACAATCCCATTGTGGAGATGCAGCGGTCCGTCCATCTGTGTAGTCGTGATCATCATGATAACAGGATGTACGAGGTAGGCGCAGTACGTGAGTCTCGAGAGAGGATACATTAGCCTAAGCGAAAGCAAACTGTCGATCATTCGTGCTGACCCTGTGCAACATTGGATCACGATAAAAGCCACGGCCATCGCCCACGCGGTGTGTCCCAAGGCAGCATATACGGAGCTCACCATCACCGTCAAATTTCCGGGATATAGTCCGTACACCACCGAGAACATGATGGCCACGGACATTATCCAGCCGATCAATTCCGCTCCCTGTGGGATTGAGATTCGGTTTGTTTTACAGAAAGAATTTCCCGCTAAAAAAAGAACGCGCGTGGAAAGGTCTCACGATGTAGGTGAATAGCATCGTTCAGCAATCCTCGTCGTTTAGGAGGGTACTTGAACAATTGCAACGTGAATTACCCATATTAACATATTCATCATTCTGTATAATTATTCTGCATAATTATTTTTAACCATGCTATTGTTCGCAGCCCTCGTGATTATTAGATATACGGATTTGCAATTGTTCGGTAAATTCGCATTATCGCGTCATTATCGCGCGGCGAGGCGTACACGAATATCGCTGACTGATTGACTGAGTGATCAATCCGATAGGGCAAAACCGCTGGGGATAGTGTTTCGAAATACTCACCATAGGTAGCTTTAGCTGACACTTCGTTTTGAAGAGGATGTAACCACTAATCGTGCCGATGAAATACGGACCCGCTCTAAGCCAGGGTTTATCGTAGAGTTCGTCAAATAGAGCAAACGGCTCCTGAATTCTGTGTGAAGAGTTGATAAAGGAATTAAGCGTGTACGCAATATCGCGTGGTGAAATTGCCGCTTCGACGGGCGAATAATGCAAAGTACAATGTCGATAGCGCGCTATAATAGGCACGCGCGCCATGAAGCTGGCTGAAATGAAAGCCTGCTTCCAATTACAGGCGATGCTTCGACAGATACCTGGCTTATTGCATTGTTCCTTCACCGTATTCACCCAGTTCCGAATAAAAAGAGCGAAGTACTTTATTCGATGGGAGAGCAAGTCATACAGACGCTGTAAGAGGCTGTATTCCAATTGTTGTTTCAATGAATAGCCGTGAAAAGCCTTTGTTATTTTGAAATTGTTTCTCTCGTTGATATAATTAAAATTCTTCACAAGCTATACGATCATTATACCTTGACGATTTTTATAAACAATTTCAAGGCGTTGTTGACTCGACGTCTTAAATGATAAAGACTCACTCTCAGACCAACAACAGATATTTTTAACCGTAAGCTTTCAATTAATACTTTTTATCTTATTCCTTAAAAGTCTTACTTCTTGTTTTACCTTATTTCTTGAAGGGATATTTCTTTTAAAAATTGTCTTGCCAAGTCATACGCATTAATATCAATAATATCTAGTAAATTAATAAGTATTATTAATATTATGCTATTAATTTACAAGTTACAAGCGTATCATTAACCGTAGTAGATTTAGAGAAAGCGCGAAATGTGTGACAAACGGTACGTGTAATATTGATCGAGAGTCCAAGACATTACCTGGCTACGTAATCGTTGCTGTAGGCTATCGAGAACGTAGTGAACCAAGAAGAGACGATCAGCAGCGAAACGATAGCGACCGCGGTCTTGAAATATTTCACGGAGAGCAAAAGAAGAAGTATCCCAAGGACGTAGAACTGCGTGTCGTTTGCCATATACCAGCTCCACATCATGCACTAGAAAGTTATTAATGTAATAGGTGCGAATCAATTACCAAGCAGATTGCATCGCGACGGGGTTGCGAAAGTAAGAGAACTGGGACGAGGAGGAAAAATTCACACGCGGGAAGGCGACGCATTAAATATCGCTTTGATGCAAAAACCGATCATTTTCTACCTATCGTCGAAAGTACGTTGTTAACTCGTTTTTTACATAACCGCGTATTATGCAATACTCTTCGTTGCCCGTATTTATTTTAGCATCAAGTACTTAAGGCACCGTTGTTTCGAAAGCGGCATTAAAATAATTTCTCAATCCTGTTTTTTAATTTGTTATGTACCTTTCGGTAATGATACCCGACGCCTTCTTCTTAGCGTTTTGAATGTTTTTTTCTAAAAAAATTGTATATTTGGAACGGACGCTGTTACAAAATGAATGCATGTAAAAAGTTTCGTATTTCGTTGAAAGCATTGCCTCACGAGGTACATAGTAACGAGAAAAAAGAAAGCACATTAGGATAAGCAGAACATAAATCATCTTACCATTTCCGTGCGCGGATATAGCGAGTTCAAATATAGCGCGTTTCGCCACCAGAACTTTTCGCAGGTCAAGTGATCGATAATAACAGGCGAAAAGACTGTCTTCGCTTGAGCTTGTTTTATAGCGATCTCGTTTATCCCCAGTACAAAGAGATAAGCCGGCGTCAATCTTCGTGAAAGAAAGGACAGAGGTTAAAATAAGAACAGTATATTATTCATAACTTATCTACATTGAACTGCTTCGTCTCGAAAGAAAAAATTTTCGAGGAGTTATATAATGATTCAAGTATACCTGACGAATCGGTATAAGATCATAATAATGAATTTGGTGAAGCTTGTCTTCATAAAATTGCCCTTTTCGATATTAAGATTGCCCAAGGATCGGTAGAAAAGTATAGTCACCAACAAGCCACTGTCAATAATATTGTTGAAAATTAATTTTTGCTTTATCAAGATAAACATTTATCGATGCGTTGTTCGTTACCTAATAAAAAAGAAAGTGTCCACGGAAAATGTCGCGTTGCTGACGGTTTGGAACATGAAATTCCTTTCTGTGAGCGTTCGCAATGTCTTGTTTTCTGCAAAGCGTAATGAGGAAACATTTAATCACGAAATTGTTGGTGAAAGTATACATATATAAAGCGGGGATGAAAGCTTCGATTATCGCCGATCGGGAAACCCGATACATCCCATTACATCATAATACCTATCAGTTGCATGAAGGAGCTACTTATAGAAAGTAGAGCGATCAAATTAGTTTGAAGCGTTGCTAATGAGGACGCAACATTCTATTATCTTCTACGCTTTTCGTTTTATGCTTCTAAACTACCATACTTAATGCCGTACGTTGTTCGTACATTTCGAAAAGTGGTTTTTGCAACTCTCGAAATTACCGGCAATGGAGAAGACCTGAATGTATGTGTGCACCATGATAACCCATCCTAAGGAGAACACGCGAAGGCCGTGGAGACAAGTCAGACTATCTTTGGCCGCAGGCTCGGTGCTAATGATCTTACTTCCGTTGACGGTAGGGCTGAATGCGAGTAAGAATTTCAGCCAGAAGCCTGAAAAAGTGGCAACAGAGACTGCGTTGAAGAATTTTTAAGGATATCTGACATAAGAAAGCGCCGACAGAGATGTAAATATACTCCATTAACCTTTACTGCAATCTTTCCTTTGAACGGGGTTCTCTTTTTGCGGATGCTTCGTCCCTTTTTCGATCAGCTCTTGATCGTTTTCCTGTCCCATCGAGATCCTGCGGTCTTGATTCAGATTCTTGTCCATAAAATCATTGGTTTTGTCATTGTTATTCGATACGCTCGAAGACTCGATGTCCCTTGCGAGAGGAAACGATCTATATTCGTACGCCGTCGCGCAGATCATCAGCATCAATATCGCGCCGCCAATGGCTCTGAAACAATAATATAATTTATCGTAAGTAAATCTACAATGAAAGCGATAATAAGACGTGTGTCAAGAGTATATCTATAATATATTTTTATTTTCTTAATCTTTTACTGCTTCGCGTGAAAGGTAATTGCGAAATCGTGCGGGATTGTAGGAAACAAAAATATATCTTATTTTCTTTCTTGATTGCTTGAAAACTCTCTCGTGTAACAGAGTTATCGCAAAGCCAAACATGCAGATAAAGTTAACACGCATTGCTAAATACATATATCGCGAGTAGAGCAGTAAAAGATTAAATGGACCGGCGACGGTAGAAACTCGCTGTCTTTAGAAACGCGTTTAGTTACGGCTTTACACCAGGCTCATAAAGTGAAGACGCAAGGTATTCTATAGCTATGTATCGCTTTTGTTCACCGTTAACAATACTAACTCCTGCATTCAGCGTACATGCATTGTATTGTAGAGGGATGCGCTTATACGGTATTGGTACAATGCTACACGGCCGGAAATTTTGCAAATCAATTCGCGTGTCGCTTAACTGATACATCGCCGTTAAAAAATTTCAAGAGCGAGAAATCCAGTGTGTGAATCTGCGCAATTTAATAATCAAATATCACCGAAGGTACACTGTATATAAGCACGTTAACTTTTTCAATTTCCGGTTGGACAGCGTACTGGTTGTATAGTCGCTGGATCCGAAGCTTAATGTTCCGGGAAATTAAATTCGCAGAAAACTACTCGGTGCGATTTTCCGCTTCCCAATTTAATCTCAGAAATTAATAATCCTCGGACTTAATTACGATGAGAGGCACATATGTGTTTCCAACGTCCATTCATTATTGAATATTCACAAGAGAGAATGAAAGAGGAAAGGGGGAAAGTTTACACATGATATTTTAACAGATTCACACTTTTAGACAAATATGTGGTTAACTTGTTTCTTGCAAAAACTTCTTGTAATAATGTCCAAATATATATCTTTTAATATTGTTACAAAAAGTTTTCATAACTCGATGTAATCGCAGTTGCAATTCGCATGCAGTTCTAAATTATGATGAATCCGAGCGAAGTTCTCATTGATTCAATTAATCACGATGAATCCACCGAGTTTTGCGTTGAAAAATTGACACCTCCGTGCTTCATTACGGAACTACGTAATATCGAATTTTCACGTTGAAGATTAACGCACAATTGGGATTTATAATTGATAGACATGCTCTAGAGTAATTACGAGAATTTAATAACAAGCCCATATTTCACAAATTTTTAGACATTTATGAATCGAGTGTCAAACTGATTGACGTATTATCAAGAATTATCGCTTTTAAAAAAATATCGATCGATTGTATGTTAGCGAATGCAACATGACGTAAAATTGTAAATACATGTGACGTAAAATTATAAATACATGTAAATACATGTGACGTAAAATTATAAATACTCTTTAAAAGTTCAAGCAACAAAAAGCTTTTATATTACCTTCTTCGAATTTTTATATATAATTTCTGTTTATGTTTATATTTATAACTACTTGTGTATTTCCGTATCATCGACTACCACAAAATTACGGACAAGAGTTGGCGAGTAAAGCGGATTCGGATTTCGCTGTTTCGGACCGCGCACTTATTTTCGGGGCTAACGGCCGAAGGAACTTCCGCTTTATATCTCCTTGTCGGCTTTAAATTATTATTCTTGTCGGAACACCCCGAGTACGGGGAGGAGGCTTTTGCGGATTTCTTTTTCTTCCCCGCAGCACATTTGTGTGCAGCTTAAATGCGGCTCTCCGCGCGAAATAGAATGGCAACGGGCTTTCTTTTTTTTCTTTTTCTCTCTCTCTTTCTTTTTTAGATCCGACCCATTTTAACACGCTACTACGCGCGAATTTCGACGAAGTAAAAGAAGCAGAGGCGATCTGAGCGCGAAGCGGAGAAACAAAAGTTTCTCAAACGAAGTTTTGTTGCGACCCTTTTTTGGCTTCCTCTCCTCCTCCTTCTCCTTCTTCTTCGTCTTTCTTACATACCTCGTATTTTCGCCGTTCTGATTTAATCCTTTGGCTACCGTCGCCGTTTATAACTTTCATCCACTAAAAGAACTTTTTTTCTCTTTTTTGAGTAAAGTGTTGAACGCGCAATGGAATAAATCGCAAGTCTTTGGCAAATCGCTGTCTCAAAACTTTTGTCTATATGGAAGTTGTTACAAATAAATGAACAGAGCAACTTTCTTTTGTAACTCTTTAATAATTATATCTTTTTTATTTTGTTTTAGATCTTGATGGCGGCTGCATCGGTTCTGGTGAGTCAGTTCAACTTACTTAACTCGCTATCATATATCCGGTTTGGCGTTTACTTTATATCGGCAAGGCTTTCGTTTCGTGTCACCATCAGTTAACCTCTCATGATTTGCTCTCGTTTCCTTGCTCCCTTTCTGATATCCTCGTTTATCACTTCGCGGTGGGGAAACGTGAGGATATTTACCATTGTCGCAATTGCGTGCACGTTGAAAGTTACGCAAGGTTACAGTACTTGTAGAAAATTTTCCGCGTGCGCGAGGGAGCCGCATATATTACAATAAGTTAGGAAAAGCGAAAGCTCGATAATATATATCTTTTAACGATATCGCGATTAGTTGATGTGCTACCTTGTCTTTTACGCGGGATGAACACGCGGGATGCTGTGTATCATTAATACGGCCGGCCATCCGGTGGTTTTCCACTTCGAATGCAATCGATTGGACCCAAACTCACTCCGGGACATGATTTGCATCCGCTGAGGCCCGCATTCTGCCGGAATGCAGACGATAGCGTGAACACTTTCACGTGCACCAGGGGCTTTCTATAATCTTGCGTAATAGCATGCGTGCAAGTGCGCGCGATGCACGGTCGGTCGGTGCATAATTGCACACCGGTGCGCCGAGCATCACGTCGCTCTCTTGAGGGTCAGCTGTTTAATTGAGCGATTTCCTTCTAGTTCCGCCAGAGAATACCCTGTATTTTTATTTTTGTTAACGACAACTGTTCGTTAAATTTAACTTGTTTCGATTAATAATCAAAACGATTGAAATAAAAAACTTGAAAACAATAGCGTCTCTCGCAGCAATTGTACGAAAAAACATATAAAACTGTATAGAATATTTAGATCGCGTTTAGAATTGTGTTGAAAAATAAACTGTTTGTCGCTTCGTCTTGTTTGCCAGCCGTGCAACAGACCATTCTGCATAAATATTAGCTCGGGCTTGTGTATGAACAATATCGCGTAAACTGCGTTCGAAGCATCGGAGCGTTTATATTAAAGTTTAAGAGACCGCACATAACGATCGAGCACGTAGCTCGTGGACATAACACGATATACGGTTATCTGGAGCGATTTTTGAAGAATTACGTGCTGAGAGTTGTGACATATTGCAACCAGAAGGATTATTTACGATCCACACGTTTCCTCCTCATTCCAACCAACTCGGTAAACTGAGTTTCTAGCTATCTTGAGATTCAGGTCGCAATACGTTATTCTGACTTCTCCGTTGTGTATCGTAAATTGCATATTTAATCACTTACGATATTTTCATTGTATTTCGCTCCGATATTTTACCAACATTGAAACATTACAAAAGTTTCTATATATTTTTTAAAATATTGTTTTCAATTTATACTTTCGCATTAAATTCCCATATTTGTTGCAATGGGTTTTGTATTATAACAAAAGTTTTATATTTTTGAATAGAGAAATTCGAATCGCGTCATTTCGTGCAGCTCGTTAGCGTAAGTAATAATCTGCAACGCAGAGAGCTGTATGCTACTTTATAGAATATTTTGTCCTTGGTAAACATTATATTAATACCGTAATTACTTAACCCAATTTTACGGTTTACACTCTGGCATTACGGATTAGAGAGGCCATCGTGAGGTGAAGCAACTATCGATTCAGCGGTAATTTAAGGCCGTAATAACTTAACGCGCGTGTCGCGTCGCCGCGAGGAGCCTTGTTTATCACGTTTGATTTATCCGCGTTGTCTCAAGCCGCACTTAGGAAACTATGCTAAATTTTTCATTTTGTCTCTCGTCGGCGAAATTGCCTCGTAGATATTTCACCGCTCAATGATAAATACGATCGTCGTTGTTTAAACGCGCGACTAGCACCTTCGTAATGCAACGGCACAGTCCGATTTGTTTGCAAATCCGAGGGATTCGATGCACTCTTATTCATACCATTCGGGTCGGTCGTAATTCGTTTCGAAACGAATTGAAAAACGGTGCGTATCTGAAAGCCGTGAAACTTTTCGTGAGCAAATTTGCGAGAACCAGTCTCTCGATGCCGACGCGGAATAACTTTTTTAGACGGGCCGTATGAGCCGCTAAATCGGGCCATTAGATTGTAACTCTCCTTGGAAGTTGAACCGCGCAATTTCCCGACAACACGCCGGACAATCTTGCGTCGTCGTTCTCGTTAACTTCATCGTTATTATGCATTACGCGCAAGGACACAAACGCGTCGCGTTGTTCTGTAATAGTGGTGCGGCTGCAACTGGGGCGTATCGAGGCATCATCGGGTTCAAATGACTGTTCCAGTACGTTAGAACTTTCAAATCGTCAGCAATACAGTCATCTTACAAACGACTATTCTCGCGATCCCCAGCGTTAACAATCGACGGTATTAAAAACTAGATCGAGTGTCGGATGGACGATCTCATTGGTTATCGTAATTGCTCAAGCTAAGGCAAGACGTGACCCGGTTTTATCCCAATTTACTTCACGAAAGTGAGTTAACACGACGTTGAGTTAACACGTGTGAGTTAACACGACGTTGAATTACATCCGAAACTGTAGAAAGATTGCCCATCTGAATTCTATTGCTCAACGAGCACGAATTTCATGTGCAGCATTTTTCAATTTCTTCGAATTCTGCGGCCGACATTCCTGCCAGTAAGAAGTAACGTTATTGCAACACGGATTGATGTAATACTGCAACACGGGCCGATGCAGAAAATTGGCTATCCGGAATTACTGGTGTCGCACGCCAATTTTTTGTCACTGCTCTCGGCAACACGTATGCGTTCGGCAATCGGCGTTCAATCGGATGCTTTGTAATACATTATGCAATACGCGTTTCCCAGTAGATAGATGATTAACGTTCTATACCGTTCAGAAAAAGTTCTGCTTTCCTGTATCATGCACTTAATCGGTGACTCACAATTAGCCGCGTAACGCTAACGACCATTTAAATAGTACCACGCTGCCTTTACGCAATGATTAATACTACGTGTACGTAATATTGTAATATCGTAATAATGCTGTACGATCGTCTAATGATTATGAATGTAACATGTGGTACGCCTAAGAAATAATAATAATTTATCATCGTATCGATGTGATTTCTTCTTGACGAGAATTTAATCTGTCGTCAATTTATTCTATACTTGAGCTATCTTCTTACTTTTCAATTCGAAATTAATCGTACATAACTTATGGTATTTTATTACATTTGTAATGTTTTCAAGTCGGTGAAACGATGGATAAAGATAGATATTTATGAACATTAATAGCATTGCACGTGAATGTGACGGGCCAATGGCCGCTACGACCGGCAACATTTCATTTACATGCATAATCCGAAAAGGATGCGGTTAAGATAATCGTGGTGAAAATCAATGAAATATGCATTTCTTGAAAATGCAACTTCAACATGGAGTCGCAAAGCGTGGGTATCGCATGTCCAAGATCGCGTGCAATTTATTACGCGATACACAGGATCGAGATAACGACGAATGTCCCATTCTTATTAGGCGCGGGCAGTTTTCAGTTGACCGAGAGTTATGCAATTTAAATAACATTTACGGTAAAAGCCGGCGCGCATTACGGTAACGAATGCCGCGAGGGACACGGAGAGTCGGGAGCCAGAAAAGACTGATGGTGACACGTTGGCAGTTGCATCGTCGCGCCTGTGCAATGGACACTTGCTCAATTTGACATCCGTGATACCCCGGCTGTTTGCGTTTGCCTTGTTTGCGAACACCACCAGATCGTACGAATGTCATTACGCAACGATCGACGTTCGTACGTTGTAATTCTCCCCTTTCGATCGATGAGCGATGGGTGAAACGCGAAAGTATGCAACTGACTTGGCACTGACTTCAAACAGTTGGTCGCCAATTTTTCTTCGAGCAAGCGCAAATTAGAAAACTTAACGCAAAAGGAAAGGAAAGAAAGGAGGCTCTTCCTCCGACCTGTCCCGCGTTCTTTTGGCGTTCGTGCGGTACATACCCACGGCGATGTAAACTTTACTCTCTCGGGCTCCGTTCCAAATTGCGAAATACTAAGAACGTCCGGTTAAGGGATATCGAAGTTACCTAACAAATAAACTAAGTTTAATTGAAAGCTCTCTCATAAATAATAGACTCCTGATTGAGTTTGCGCCGAGTTGTTTTGTTTGTTTTCTGTACTGTAAGCCACGCGAAACATGTAGCCGTAGTTCATATGAACCAAGCTTTTCCGCTTGTAAATCCATAGACGTTCGCGTAATAGAATATATGGTAGTGCTAGATGTCATCCGAGAACTGTGCAATGAATCTCATAGTATCGATTCATTGCTACGGTATTAATGTAGCGGGTGGTCGGGCAAACGCTGTGTAGGTATACTCGCGACGCTTTTAACTTGCGCGGTACCTTATACATAGTTTATACCGGCGGCAATTAAGCGTTCACGTGTGCAACACACTTCCCGCACTTTCTTTTTATGGGTGCACCGCTTACGCGCTCACGTAACCGGCCACGTCAGATGCGCATAAACTGCATTTCGCATGCGGCTATCTCGACCGCATAATAAATAATCCGGCGTGTCCAGCGATCCCGTTCCATCGGCTCGTTTAGAAAAGCCGGTCGCGGACAAAGTACAACTTTCGATCAGAAAGTGGGGAAAAAAAGGAAAGGATTCGAAAGACGGAGGATCCGCTTACGTGCCCCTCCTCCTAACATTCCAGTTAATGAGACCTCGAACTTCGGGTGTATATAACCAAAGTTCGGCTGCAATCTGTGGTCGAAATTAGCCAACCCTGCTGAACTCTTGCTTTCACTCGCACGTCAGAGATATCGAGCGACATAACTACTGTCGTGGATCGAACTTTTCGAGAGCTCTAACTGCCAGTATACGCGAACAGTACTCCTCGGTCTTTCGGTACGACGTAGTTTCTAACACTTAAGCATCGGGGGCTTAAACTAATTTCCATTCGTAGATTTAGGAGTATGACTCGTTTGTACAGCTGGCTATTTTATTCCGCTTCTGTGAGACTTAATTCGATTGCGAGAATTTCCGTTAACTGCATTTACATCGCTAATGTAAAATACATAGTATATACACCGAAAAAACGATAAGGTTGCCACAACCACAATAATAGTAATATTTGGTACAGCCACGTCCTGTGGTTGTGACAACCACATTGATGTGAAGGCAACTATATGCATTTGGTATAGTAAACATAGTAAATGTTGAGACAAACATATATAGATGCACTACACAAAACAATGTGAATGTGACAACCATAGGGCGTGGCTGTACCAAATATTACTATTATTGTGGTTGTGGCAACCTTATCGTTTTTTCGGTGTACCAGCAATATTAATTTTTTATACTATATAAAAATATAAAATAAGAGGTCTTTCCTACTCGCGATATATTATTAAAGATGATAAAGTCAGATTTCTGTTGCTGAGAATGAAAGGGTTGACCGCTATATAACGTTCTAGGATTTACTAAAGGGACATTTTTAAAGGGATTATACACATATATATATATATATATATATACTGTCGTCGCATGATCTCAGTGCGCTTTATTTTCTCCAAGAATTATGAGGCAGCTTGTAATTAATTACTTTTTAAGCTCGTCATGACTCGTCGGAACGCGTCTAATTACGACGTATTTTTAGCTTATCTACGTCGTATATTAATTCGTAACTCAAAATGCAATCTTTTGTCGCATCGCGTTGTGTAACATGTGATTGCAAAATTTCTGTCAACTGCCCGATCATATCGTGAATCTTAAACTTAAGGAATAGTGTCTCTCTTATATAAACGCGAGTTTCTCTATATTTGTGTTTGTTAAAGTGAACGTGAGCATAAATTATTATGCATATTCCGTTCGGAAAATTATGAGTCAACGTGGAACAATATCGATCGGTGGTCATTAAAATATCCCTATTTTAGCTTTCACAATTATTTCATCCCGCAAAGCCGAGCGTACTTCATAATAGCCGATAAAACGGAACTATACAACGTTATATGCATCGAACAAAATAATGCTTTTAGAAGCACATTAATCTCGAATATTGTTAGGAATATTCCGGATTCGAGATACAGCTCGAGATCTTTTAATTGGAGAAATTAATTTCTTTTTAATTATACAAAATTCGTTTACTCTTAATTTAAAAGTGCGCCAGTTTAATATCATCGAATTGTTCTTTCGAATAACGCGTATACAAATGCAGTTAAGCGAAGTTACATTCGAATTGAAAACAAATATTTCGATCTGCAGGAAATAGATTTTTCTTGAGCACCATGTTTCGGTCCTTCTTCGATATCGCAGGAATATCAACTTTGGTACTCAGGGATACGAGTAAGGGGAGGAGGTACCTGCGTTTACTGAAAGTACGACAAGCAAGTTTCATAAGTTCCGCCGGAGCACAGTGTTCCAGAATGAAATTTTCCAAGTTACGCCGTTAGATAGCTCAAGTGCTTCGCTCACTTTAAATCGCATGAATAATATTTTTCTATTACCGGAGCAGTCTTATCTAAAACGCCGTGAAAGAGCACCGTGTAATACAAACGTCGTGTTTAAACAATATCGTGTATAAATAGTTACGCGTGTACAACAATCGCAGTAATCGCAACAATCAACCCTCGTGAAGTGAAATTATCTAATTTTTAAAACAATGTTAAAAGGTTATTACTGTAAGAGAAATTAACTAACGATTATATCGCGATTGTAGCATTCCCGCTGAACCGATGCATTTTCCAACGGTATTGAATTGAATTTTCATGCGATGTGAAAAGTCATATCACGAATCCACTAGGTGAACCAATGCTTTCCGAGCAATTTACGGTTCGGCTGTAAGAGGATTTTTAGGATTACTCACGAGAGGACGTAAAATTTGGGATCTTGCCAAGCGCAGTAATTGCTGGATGGCACGGGCTTCACCGTAACAACGTGAATTTTCGGGCCGTTCGATCGATAGGTCGAATTGCCCTCCCGTTCGACTCTATCAGCGCTGGCCCTTAGCATCGAGGTCAGGGATGTGCGATCGCATGTACCTGGCAGGCAGAGACCCAAAAACACCTGACGTGTCTGGAAAGAAAATGAAACGATCTCGTTAGAGCGGGGTATTCTCTATCCCTCGACGAAACTTATTTCATTAATAAATCTTGCGGGGTAGGACACCTTTCTTTCGCATTTCGGCCTCTACTCATTGCAAAAAATGCTAACCACTCCAAAAAAATGCTGGTGATTTATTGAAAGGTACACTGACCATTTATTACAAAAAAGTCTGACAGGGAAATACGTTTCTTGGGAAACATTGCTCTCTTCCTCCTCTCTCTCTCTTTCTCATGCACGTTTCCTGTGATGCTTACGTTGCATATTTTGCTGCTTACACGCTTTTACGCATGAAAAGAAGAGTGACGGGATTTTAAATTTTTCGTAACCGGATTCAAACGGCCATTTTAATCTTCGCTAGATCAAAAAGATTCACGTATTCGCATAAAAATATAGCGATGGTCAAGCTCGTCCAACATTCGAGATTATAATTTTCTTTTAGTCGCGTCGATCTATCGATCGCGCAGCAATGGAAATGAGAACTCGTGGCTACGAAAAAATGGAGTTCAAACTTTTTCTATCGGTTCTTGCAAAGCACCACGTGCAGTTCCATTTTACGTTTTTTTTTGCTCTCACCGTCACCGTCACTAGAGAGAAAAGGGATTCCAGTTCGATAATGCTGAATTTGTTGAATTTAGAAGCTCGTCCTGGATCGATGCGACGGGTTTCTTTTTTTATTTAATAATAACTTTCACTCAATTGCGCGGATCATAGTCCGCAAATCGCTTAAGCGGGAATTCTATTAATTAAGCACATAATGATATCGTCCAACTCCGCAAGGATAACACGATTAAAGGCGGGAAGCATTTAATCGGGTTTTCAGCGTTTGAAACAGTGCTACCGAGGAACTTTGGGATTTAAGTCGCCGAATAATCTTATTAGTGCAAATGCCGAAACTTACTTTTCCTATCGGAAGTTAAACTGGCTCGCCAGCTGTTACTAGACCTTTGACAAAAATGCAAGCGATCTGCGCACAAATTTTCTATTACTTTTATTTAATAAGTTCGAGATTTTCTAATATTAAAATTTCGTTCAGTTTTTATTACGATAGATATTAATTTTCGTCGTATACAGACGATTCTGTATTTCGGTTTCTGCAGATAATACCACTTTCTTGGATTTCAAATTAATTATTAATAAGCAACTGGTATTTAAATGATGGATAAGTTTCTTTTCCTTTAGATTATTCAATTTGGTTGTTCGTGTATTTCTCTTCAAGCTCTTCATTCGAAAATAATGGACGAAATACATTTGAATCAACAAAATATTTAAAGCCGGAGATGTATTCGAATTTAAGCATTTTAAGCATTATTTAAGAAATAATTATATTGCCTATAAATATTAAGAAATAATAATTTACAATTCCTGTATATTAAATTAGTCATCTAATAACTAATCTACTAATAAAAAAATTTAAATGTTATACGAAAATTATTTCTTTTTTTAAATGAAAATTAGAATGATTATTTGATTTAAAAAAAGTTTACAATGTTAAATCTAAATTTGAGGAATTTATTCTCGTTTTGTATTTGAAAAATAAAAATCTTGTTTTGTTACTATATTTCTTTTTCTTGAGAGAAGTGAAATTGTGTGGCAATAAATCAAGAAAAGAAATCGAGTCACTACATTTTTCACAGCAGTTGAGCAGTTTTACCTTCTTGATTTATAAAAGATCGAGAAATAACAATTCATGATTTATTTAAGTAACATAATCTCATTTCTCTCGGGAAGTAAAAGTTTTGACACGAAACAACGATAATAAATTAATTTACGTAAGTATTTCTTCGAACGAAATAAATTAAATGTTATGTTTCGAATAAACGTTCGATTTAATATACGTAACCACCGTTTATCAAAACTAATTTGCCGTGCAAAAAGCAGAGTATACCTCGGTTTTATAACGTTTGAAATATTTTACGGCGAGGCGACGAATCGATAAGCTCAATTATACAGTTTCCTTGTTACGCACGACGCAAGATGTTCGTTGATTTTGCAGGCGGCATAAGATGTTCGGTGCTTTGGTGTGCGGCGTACCGTGCCATTGTTTTGGTGCGCGGTGTACGTTGCTCGACGTCCTAGCGTATGGCATACATTGGTTCGCGTTTGAAATGTAACGTGTTTGTTGTTTTGGTGTGCGGCGAGGGTGGAACGCTGTGTACACGAGGTCGCCGCATTATCATATGCACACCGAGATTCGAACTGGCGGGCAACGGCGAGAGCCGCTTCGTATATCGTCGTATTATCAGCCCTTACGATGCGATCGCAGGTGCTAGGATCAAACTTTATCACATTCCTTACGCGTTTATAACCAACAGGTAACCTTTAACGCTTATCAATCCACGCGGTTAATAAGTTCTTGCAATGCGTAAAGCCTCCAGACGACATGGCCAATGTATGCCAACGTCGTTGGTAAATGCATGGCTATCAATGCTGGGCCAATATTGGCCATATATGAATATACAGTACGATTGATATCTACATGATATGCATAATTAACTATATTTTTTATTATTTATTTATTTTTTATTTACGTTGGCGTACATTGGCCATGTCGTCTGGAGCCGGCTTAACCCCTAACAGCACATAATATTCCGTACATCCATAGAATGTACTAAGAATATAACGCTCCTCTATGTTAATAATTAATTATGTGAATTTCATATCTTAATTGTTGTTTGTAGTGTACTTGAGAAGGACCCAAACCAAGGGTCGAAACGTCGTGTGATTTTTGATTTTAAATAAACTGTGGCCAGTCGTTGTTGACTAATTTTAAATATACTTTGAATTATTACTGGCGGTCTAACTATATACTTTTTTGGATTACTAAGAATATACTTGATATACTAAGAACATCCTTATAATATCCTGTACATTAGCGATATCCTCCGAACATTCTCAGAATCTACGTGTGCTGTTAGGAACGAGAAACGATTCGCATATCGACGCGATGGTTCTTTTTCATAGTAGATATTTCTCGCGATTGACTCATTCGAAGTGCGAGTGTTAAACCGTGGTATTTTGTCGGTTGTAAATTTTATAAAGTATTAAACTTTTCGAGTGTAAATAACACTCTTTTTTAAAAGGCTGGCGCGCGGCCTTGGGATTTGTTTTGGTATCCTATGTGCGTACCATCCGCTATTATATTTCGTTGCGCTATCATTCGTGCTTCGAAACTCGAGCAGGAAGAAAGTCGCTCCGTGTATCGTTGCGTTTTTACCCCTCTAGATCTGCGAGCGCAAGTGTCAGTAAAATTTTATCATTTCTTTGCACGTTTATCGGTAACAAGTAACGCTCATCAATCTGCGCGATTAATAAGTTCTTGCAATGCCTAACGAGAAACGATTCGCATATCCACGCAATGGTTCTTTCTCGTAGCAGATATTTCTCGCGATTGACTCAAAGTGTGAGTGTAAACTGTGGTATTTTGTTGGTTGTAAATTTTATAAAGTAATAGATGCGCGCTACGCGCGCGCTATATTTATTCTTATTTATTTCTAAATTGCCGTCCTTCTACGGTTTGACAATAGTCCAAGTGTTCGTAAAAGTCATTTAAGGCTCCTGGGTACTCGCCACGGCCATATTGGATCGTGACGTCAGAAGCGAGAAATGACACGCTGAGAATTCTAGAAAAGATATTTGGATAAAAACACACTT
>NJRQ01000376.1:104644-120896 GCA_003063805.1 Aphaenogaster ashmeadi | reverse complement strand
TGTGGTTGTCACATTCACATTGTTTTGTGTAGTGCATCTATATATGTTTGTCTCAACATTCACTATGTTTGCTGTACCAAATGCATATAGTTGCCTACACATCAATGTGAATATGACAACCACAGGACGTGGCTGTACCAAATGTTACTATTATTGTGGTTGTGGCAACCTTATCGTTTTTTCCGTGTAGAAAAGAAACTTAAATGCATAAAACTTCCTATAAAATGATTCATGTCTCGCGAGTAATGCTTCCGTGAGCATAGGGATGTCGCTTTTTCACTTTGTTATTAGCCAATCGCACGTATTTTTTCATGTGAGATGAAAGTGCGAGAAGTGAGAATGTTCGTCAGAGATACACAATCGACCCCCAGGTAATTAATTCGTTATAAATGATTTATTTTTTAGGAATTATATAATTATTTGATCAAATATCTATTTGAAAAAGAAAATGGATAAGAAATTAAATGCATGCAACAATTACTTTTTAAAATATTAATTATATTTTGAACGTCACTATAATTTGGCTATATTTGTATGTAATATACAAATATTTTACAAATATTGAAGTTGAGAAGACGATAGTATCACAGATAAAGATAATACCTCGCACATCTATTGCCTTAAAGTGGATGGACTAGAAGAGATTAACGCTAAAATACTTAATCCTGGAATATGTGAAATCTTTTTGTCGAATTTATTTACGTACACACAGAGCTTATAAAATAGAACTTGTAAAATAGAACAATGTTGACATTTGTTTTATTTACATTTGTTGACATTTAGAATATTAATTACAAAATATATTAATCGCTTAGGATAAAACTCGGAAGAATAAATAAAAAGATAATAATTGACAAGTAGAGTAAGCTTGATAAAAAGTAATAATAAAATGATTTTTCTAAAAAAGAAGTTTTTCAAATCTAATAAAAATATTATTTTTTATAAACTTTTTGCCAAGCACTCTGTATTTAGATAAAATTTTTAAAAGAGAATTTTCATGTACCATGAAGATTTTTATTTTTCATGGACCATGAAGATTGGAGAATAAGACGTTAGAAATTAATACAATATATATTGTATGAACTTATGTGTAATAAAAATAAATGCGTATCTACAAAATGGGATAGAAAATTGTTAATATTTAAATGTGTTCTTTTAGTTTCGATTCTTTTCAAATTTAATTAAAATTTGAAATCTGCATTTGGTCTATACAGTTTTGCGCGGATTCGATTCAGGTTCTTTGACCTCATTGATTGCCTTGGATTTTTCTAAGGCATTCGATACGGTCAATCACGAACTGCTCCTTATCAAACTTCACCACTACGGCCTATCCTCATCCGCTCTCTCTTTATTACGATCTTTCCTCACAAACCGATCCCAGCAGGTCCTACTCTACAGTCCTCATCCCACTCTATATCCTCTTCCCGTAACGTTCCATCCGGCGTCCCCCAAGGATTCATCCTTGGTCCACTATTATTTAGTGTATTTGTTGCCGATCTGGCCTCTATTCCGCTCGCCTCCAAACTTTACATGTACGCCGACGACGTCATTCTTCTCACATCTTTCTACCTGTCTGAAGTCGATTCTGTAGTCACGACTATAAATCACGATCTACAGTTAATTGCTAGTTGGGCCACATCTAACGCACTGCACCTGAATCCTTCCAAATCATCCTTACTTGTTACTGGCTCTCCTGCTTTATTACCTCGTCTTCAATCTTTCGACATATACCTTAACTCCGTATTACTCTCTCGTTCTCCATCTGTTAAAATACTTGGTATTCACTTCGACTCTTCCTGGTCCTTTCTCTCCCACGTCACGGCCAAATGTCAAATCGTTTTCTTTCGTTTACGCCTCTTATACCCATTTCGTCACATCCTCTCAACTCCACTAAAACTCTTGATATCTCAACTCCTTGTTCTCTCTGTTTTTTACTACGCGGATGTGGTTTATATTCCTGCACTGTCCCAACGACTGCTCGGTTGCATTCAACGAGTGCAAAACTCCTGCCTCCGGTTCTCCTACGGTGTTCGCAAGTACGATCACATATCTCCCTTATTCCAAAGCTCTGGATGGTTAAAAGTACGGCAGCGTTTTGTACTTCACTTGTGCTGCCTTGTGTATCGTCTTTTGCGTTCCAATACTCCTCTCTATCTCCGACAACTCTTGCACCTTAACTCCGAATTCCATTCCTCTCATACCCCTGCTACTCGGTATCATAACTGTTTATCCTTCCCTTCGCATCATTCTATCAAATTCCAAGCCTCTTTCTCCTATTCTGTCGTCATTTTAGCATGTTACCTTTATCCGTAAAATTATCTTCCTCATTATCTTCTTTTCGTCTCGCGGCTTCCAGTTTCATTGCTCCCAACATTCTATGAACTTGTCTGTAACGCCAGCACAGATTTCATCCTCTACTTGATGTACGGATGCGTGTGTGTGTGTGTGTGTGTGTGTGTGTGTGTGTGTGTGTGATGGCGCATGTGCTGACACGCCATTATGCACCAGTGTGTTCCGAAGTTCGAATGAATTTTAATTTTGTCTGCGTGTCATATGCGTTTATTTTACTTATATTTTTGCTTATATTCTCTTTTTCTATTTCGTCTCCGTTCTCTTCTTTCTCCAATCGTGCATATTCACCCGAATTAACTGATAGGCATTAAAACAGTAGCCATGCTGGCGCCTCTCCTTTTGCGTATTTTCTTTCTTTCTTTCTCATGTACATGTATCTTATGTAATCTTGTTCGTACGCAATAAATTAAATAAAATTAAATATTTCCAGGATTAAGTATTACATAATTTGATACAAAAGAAAGAGTAATATTGTAGAGACTTCTCGATATGCACATATATAAATTGGAACAACAGAAAAAGCAATGTTAAAGATTGTTTCAATATGTGCAAGTAAATTAAAGCATAGATTAAAGAAGGATAGTGAAAATATTTCATAGTTACGTATTTCTATTAATTTCACTAAAAAAACATGCTAACAAATATAATTAATTTTTAACATATCAATTTTAGCATAATTCTATATAGCTTAGCCAGGTTTATGGATAATTGGATTTTATATCATTTGAAATAAAATGATAAGAGAGATTCAATAAACATTTCGTCACAGACGTCACAGAATATTTGAAAACCGAATTTTTTACGACATAATTTATAAATTATCTCAGAATTTATTACTTATATACTAGTTATATCAAAATACTTAATATTTTAACGTATATGAGAGAGATAATAAGAGAACATAATTTAAAGATTTTACTATTTCGATATTTTGCATCTCTATAATCATGGCTAAGCGGGGATTATTTACGATAAACAATAGTTATTTAACAATGCATAGAAACTAATGGTTGATGAATAATTCGAGGAACATAGAGGTATACAATGTCTCATAACGATTTCGTCAGCTTGCGTAAAGTATCGATGCGTGCTTAATTAATTCCCGTGCAGTGCAATTTATGCACACAATCGCGGTATACAAGTGCGGTATGATGAAATCGTGTCGTCGAATAGGAAATACACTAATCTACAAAATGTGCTATATATATTGTAATAATATCCGCTTTGTTGGATTTCATTATGAATAATGTAATAATCAGTGACAATGATAATATCACAACACGATATAGTGACAAAAATAATTAAGAATTAAAATAGTTATTTGTAAATTACAATTTACATCTTACATATCTAACTGTGTATGTAATTGATTGTATCAAGTATAAAAAATGTGCATATTTATTATTATACATTTAGAAATGTATAAAAAAGTATGATGCTTATTATATTTGTTTCAACCAATTATATGCGAATGAATAAATAATATAACGTGTGGCAATGTGGTGCAAGTCGGTACTCACCGAAAAGTCGACCTCTTTCGGGAGATTTAGGTAAAATCTTGCGACGTGAAATCTCAGAGAAAAGGGTGGATGCTCCTCGAGGCTCATTATACTTTTTCTGTCGGTGATATTGAGCTCCCTGCAGAGAGCGATCGAGCCCAGCCAGAAGCCGTTACCAAAGTGAAATTGCGAGGAGTAGCGGCCACTCGCGTCCGACACTGAAAAGAAAAGCCAGACGAAACGGTGAAAAATAATTGTCGGTCATCGGGGCGAAACGAGCGAGATAAGCGTGTCGCTTTCGTGTGACTTTTATCGCGTGTCCCTTACGAGAAACGAGAGAAAAGGGCACTTCTGAGATCGTAGAAAACTGTAAAACGGGCATGCATGACGACGTGCGACAAATTCGCAGGAACATCGTGCGGGCGATACGTACGACGTTTTCTTTTTTCCGGGAAAAATATTCTCGAGATCTCTCTCCGTACGGTAGCTAACCGGATGCTGCGCCTCGGTTACGGTTGCTTCATAACTTTTTTCCCTTCCCGTCTTTCTCTTTGAACGTCTGTCACCGTCTGCACTGGGAGTGCAATAAAATTTCGTTTGTCTCAAGTTCCCCGAGGGGTTTGATTACACGGCTGTCGGCGGAAGGTTCATTGTCAGTTACGTAAAGCGACTCGTGTTGACCACGAGAGTAGAAAGTACGGTCGGGCTGCACATGTTCGCGTCAACCGATCACTACCATAAGAACGTAACGCGCTGCTCTGTTATCGCGAAAGTGATCAATTTTGTGCGATAATCTGGAAGTATTGGTATTACGCAAATGAACTCGTGGAGATTTTAAGAGGCTGTAACGTAAACGATGTTGAAATAAAACGTACTGCATACTTTCGACGCGTAGACGATAATAATTTCTCCGGCTCGTTCACGCGCTCTAAGATGATGTGACTTCTCAGCGAAAGTTTAAGTTAAGTTAAATTGTCGGACGTCGTAATTTCAATTTCTACCTATATTCGTGATATATTACATAGATAGAAAGAGCCATAAAGTTGCTGTTGAATTGTTTTGAGCCGTAAAGTTATTTTGGCGAAGGAATTCTCAACAATGGCGTAACGCGTCAGACTGATTGATGGGTAATCTGGCTTTAAGAATAATGACTCGTTGTGGCGCATTATGACAGCCGCGAGATCAAAACACCGAAAGAGATTGCCTAATGCAAGTCCTTTTTCCGCGTAGCATTTGGAAATAATCTCTGCAACAATAAGACACGAAATTGCCGATGCAACTTCTTATTGCCTGCCGCGCTTGATAATTGCCCAAGTTTCGCTTATTCTCGTTGTACATTTCGCGATCGCGTTGCTCAACGCAGTTATTTCCGTCGGCGCGTAAAACTGTCGCTCTAGTTTTTTTTCTTACTTAAATGTATCCTTTTTCGCGGTCGACAGACACGCGTGGCGTGCAGCTGCAAAGTCGCTCTTGATCGTTCTAAAACTAAATCGTTTCAAAAATTTCTCCGTGTATATATAACGACATCGTTATCTTATCCAAGAGATAAGCAAGCCATTAATAGAGCCAGGGATTAAAAAATTGCTTCCGACAATTAGCGTCGCTTTCTAAGTATAATTACGGACGCGCGACTCGGCTCGTTTAAGAGCCGCTATCACATTCGCGCGGCGGCGCCGCCGCCGGCGCGAAGATGCTCCTGCCGGGTGTCGCGTGTCGCGCGGCTGCGATTGCAGTTTCGCAATTTTCGCCGCGACGCGAAATAGGACGGCCACGGCCAATTGGCCAACGGTGCATCCGTCGACGGGTTATTACTGCGGATATCGATAATGCGGACGCAGCTCGCGGCCGGAAATCATTGTAAATCCGCGCACCGCGAATGTAACTTTGCAGCCCGCGGGCCGCGCTGCAGCTGCATGCTTTCATCGGGACCGGCCACTTCAGCTTCCCAAGCCTTTCTCACTTTCTAAATCGCGGACGGACGGCCCCGATAATGATACCATAGACCGCGTCGACATTATTAGTTAATCGTGATTATGTCGCTTATGTAAAATAATTCGCGGGTGTACTTCTCATTCTTTTAATTTAACTACGTAGTATGATATTATACGTATAGTTTGAATAGAAACGCGTAATAATATTTTACAATACAGATATGTATTGGACTGCGGATTTTCATATAGCACAAGAAATTTGCGTGAAATGTCGAAAGCGCTTACTCAGCCGAGATTATCGGAGTATTGGAGACTCTGAACAGTATGTAATATTTTTGTGCGCATTTTGGCTCATTCTTTGCTTAAAAGCGCATAACATATATTTATCTTAATTTACCACAAGCGTGATACATTTATAATTTGTTCTGTAGAGAAAATATTTAATAGTATAACTAAAATATATTGGAAAATATAGAGAATTAAAGTAAAAAAGTAGACCAATAGATCTGTTTCTAAAATTAGAGAAAACCAAATAACATTCTCAATTAGTACGGAAAATTCTTTTTAAAATAAATTTTGCCTTATGGAAACATTTGCATTCCCTTTCTCTCTCTCTCGCTCTCTTTTCATTTCGAACTCAAGAAGTTCCGTTCTGAGTTTATGTTAATAATTCAGTGTGACTTGTTTGCACGACTTCATAGTTGATTCTTCTCTGAATCTCTTGCTGAGTGTCATCTTCAAAATAGTAGCGGCCAAATTTCATTTCCGTAATGCAGTATTCGCAGCAAGCATATGAAGTAAAGATTCAAGAGTTGTTGTAAGGTGTCAGGAAGTTTACTAAATCAAAGCTACAAACTAGGTCAAAGCGCTTCGATCATTGCGATATTGTAAGAGTTTCACAAAATGATGAGGTCTTTGGTAATTTACTGATAATTACAGCAATTATCTGTCTAACCGAACATAAACTTGTAACATACAGTGAGTGTAAAAAGTATTCGTACAATAGGAATTTTCATAGAAAATATTTTATTTCTGTGTGATAATAAATAATAACCAAATAATCATTTTTTCATATTATAAGGTCACTCTTTCTTAATAATATCTTAAAAACAAAACTTATAAGTTATAACATTTTATACTCTAAAACAATAAGATAAACTATTTTCTGTGAAAATTCCTAGTGTACGAATACTTTTTACACCCACTGTATAATTAATTCAAGCATACGGTCCAAAAATACTAATTGACTACGGTTCTTTGTTATCAAAAGTTGATAACAAAGTTGAATATTTTAAGATTTGTTATCAAAAGTTGAATTTTGTCACCCAATAGATTTTATAAAATTTAGCTGCATTATTATTCAGATTTTGTAATTATGCTTTCCAACTGTTCTCTTTTTCTTTTTCTCCAATCACTTTTAAAGTAACAATTCATCATTTTCGTCAAAATTTTTATCCAAAATAAAAATTGAAATAAAGAAATTAAATTATTTCAAATAGACAACTATTAAGATGAGATTTATAAAAAAAACCATATATTACTGTTATATCTTTTAACTATAGAAATTAGCCAGTGTAAAAACATTCCATCCTGGGGAGTTTTGAAGGGATTTGATTATATTTTAATCAACCAGTTACTTACTTTTCGCCGCCCAGAGTTTTCCATCCTTCAGTGCACTGAGAAATCTTTCCATGTCCTTTCGACATTCGTCTTGAAGTTCTCCGGGCACTCTGGCCCACCTGAGAGGATCGTAAAGATCGGCGAGCCATTGTATACTGTTGGCCGTTCTTTCGAGTTTCTCCTTCATAAAATCGACGTCGAGATCCCGGTGTTCTTCCTCGTTTCCGTCGAACATCTTCAAGTAATTCTTCCAGTCCAACTCCGGATTATTCTTGCTGAAGGCAATTAGAGACGATTGCTTTCTGGATTCATTCTTCTCTGTTGTATATTCAGTTACATTAAAGTTTGTCGTTTTAGTCCCGTTTGAAGCAACCTTCTGCGGTTTGCTCAGCTTGAGGATGTTCGATTCTTTTTCCGCGATCACTTCGTAAGCGATACATACGATCACGAAAAGATAACTCAACGGACGTGCCATGCTTCCTCTGTTCATTATTAAAGAATCCACCTCGCAGAATTCACTCGCGCTTTGGGAAATGATCGACTAGATTCTTTTTTATCTAACGGGGGAGATCGAGTTCACCGATTTCCGTCGTTAAGATCTCCAGATCCCGTCATCTTAGCTTTCGATGAAATTCCTCCTAGGAAATCGTTGTAATGCCGTTGTAATGATGAGTGTTTACTCGACTGAATTCTCGAGCATGCCTGAAGAGATACGTGAATGCGGGAAATGCCGATTCAGTGTTTAGAATTCGGGGAATTACTGATTGTTGTGCATAGAGTACTGATTTTGCTGGCGAATAAACACGTGCGAATTTAATACGGACTGCAATGATTTAAATACACATCTTAGCACCACATTGATTGCCGTAATCAATCAATGATGATCAATAGAAATATAATTATGATCGTTATTTTAGTTGCTTGGAATACCCATGAAGTGTTTAATTAATAAATTATTTTTAATAAAAAGTATTATTATTTAAAATTTTATATCCTCTCTCAATGAAGCAATAACTATTAAACTCTATGAAACTTTTTCACTCTCGATAAATGTCAAAATATATTTATCAATCGCGAGGTATTTCCAAGTTTCACTGATTAAGTTTTCGAAAAAAGACAATGCGAATCGTACGAGGAGAGTCTATTCGATCTCGGCACTTTGCGATCCGCGCACGTTTTTTCACTGATTAGCGAACACACGGAGAAAAATTACAGGAGATTCCACCAGAGTAATGAGGAAGGTGCCCGCACATATGACAGACTAAGGATCACGCACTGAATGAAGCGAATAAGTCTGCAGCAACGTTCACCCGCGGGTAGCGAGTTCCCCTTTCTCTTACAACGATGCACTTTGCCGCCGTAAATGTATTTCCTTCTCCAGGTCGCGAAGAAATGTCGTGGCTTAGCCGGTTTTTCCACTGCTCGGTGGAAGACGTGTCGGACCGAATAATTATGTTAATATTAATAAGATGTTAACAAAATATTTGAATATCAACTATTATCCCACTATTAACATTATTAATTATTATTAATAATCATGTTAATATTAATAAAATGTTAATAAATATTTGAATATCAACTACATTGTCCTGATATTAATATTTATTATCTTATATTTTATTATAAAATAAATCGTTTTTTAAATTTCTAACGAAATTTCTAACGAAAGTAACATTTTGCTCTCGTAATAATTTTGCTCAACGTAATTTCTCGGAAGAGTGCATCCATATTATCGGACACGCTCCATTTCTGATTATTAATTGATTGTTCGCGGTAATGACAAAGGATAGCTTTACATAATTGCAATAATATGCTACTATGAGACATTACATGCGTCAACGTAGAGATCGCTTATATAAATAATAACTATCAAATTTTTCTCACAAAAATTTTAGTCGTTCTGTATACCATGCGTGTAACATATAATAACAATTATTTATAGTGCAAGCGCCGTAGATATATGAGAATGAAAAATATGAGGGATTCCGTTTGTTTCGTACTAAAAATGCATAAAATAGAGATTAGTTTATTTTTTAAAAAATTTGAGCGAAGATTCGACTGTAAAAACACAATACTAAAAAATTGCATATTTTAAGATGTAATGCTAAAAAAATGCATATTGCAAATGAATATTTTAAAATGCAATGCAAAAAATGCATATTTGAAATAGATATTTTAAAATGCAAGAAAAGAAATGTATGCAAACGGTTAACTCAAAATTATGTTGCATTATAGTAATCATTGTAATCGCACATGTAAGATATTTCGTCGTATATATATATATATATTTTTTTTTTATTAGAGTAATACTAAAATTTGTCATATATATATGTATATATATACATATATATATATATATATATATTATATATATAAGACAAATTTTAGTATTACTCTAATAAAATTTACACAAAATTGTTGGTAACATAAATTTTATTATAACGAATAGTTTGTAAAACTTATATTAAACGTCAGTTTACTTTATTTTTACACTGTAAAATGAAATCCGTAAAATGAACTACATATGCGCATAGTAGCATGTATTTTCTTACATACAATCTTAAAATTGAATTGAATTACATAAACATTTCGACATGAACTACGTTCGCAAATATTGCTCATACACTTTTGGCGCTTACACTATCGCGTAAATAAAGTATTTTAAGTTAGTTGTGTATCAACATTGTGCATTAAGATAATTTTATATAAAAATGATATCGTCATAATCTCGTGGAAAAAGTATATCTGCAAAATGATGAATTTAAAGAAAGAATGTTTGCTTTTTTTATAAAACTGCAATTTAACAATAATTTATTGTCTTATAATAGAATACTAATTCTTCCATATTAAATTAAGTTAAGGATTAATAAAGACAAGAATGATATAATTATTTTCATCTATCTTTTATTTTAAATAAAAGCATTTGTAAACTTAATTGATGTATACATTCTAATTGAGAGCGGCATTCTAATTGAGAGAACTGTAGTTCAGATGTTTACATATTATTTCGGAAAATATTATCAGACTGTGCTCGTCATACATGTAAATTAGAGGAATGGCTAATTAGTAAAAGGATCATATGGATTTCATTCCTGAGGCATGCGGCTTAGAAGCCATTTACAATGCAAATACCCGTTCCCACCCGTTAACCTATTGCATAGAGAGCATTTGAACGGTCTAATTATAGTTAATAGTCCAATTATTATTAATGGTATTAATAATCGATATTAATTGCTCATTACGTCCTATACTATTTGAGGATTGTATATTTATTTCCGGCGAGTAGGCGTCGCTATGATAACCGCTCTCCTTTATGAGATGTATCATGCACTAAAGCTGAAATCAGTATTGAATATTTAGTTTAGTAACAAACAATTCGTTCGATGAGCGAAGCGTAATATCCACAAGCCAACACGGAAACTGAGAAAATCCCTTTTCAATTTTACGAAGATGGAAAGATTCAACATCTTATCAATAATAGGTTCGCATATTCTCGAGTCACACGAAGGGTCGGTTTCTGTCGTCTAAAATAATAAAGTAAGCAGGGGAGATATAGAATGATTGATCTCGGTTGAGATTGGCAGCGAATAAGAGGTCGTGTCGAGTAAGGGCGGAAATCGACGAGGCAGGCATTCCTCCAGGTAGCATGGCCTGGAAAATGGTGAAAAGAGGGGCCCGAGGCGGAGGGAATTTTCCTCTTGAGAGGCATCTGGCTTACTCGGCTGTAAACAGGAAAAATATGAGTCTTGTATCCGAAAGCAAGTGTAAGATTTTCTCACTGACGACAACGACGACACAACGACAAGGACAACGACGACAACGGTGACGAGACGCCTCTTGTGTGAATGACTATGATGACATATATTCGAGTTTTTCCTCTTTGCTTAATACTGAAGTTTAAAACTTTAATCGGCTCTAATTTATTTATACACACAGAATTTTCATTATGCTACCAGAATAAAAATACACCAGAGAGATGATATTAACCGCAAAATTCTATGCCCCCGGCTCTCCATGAGCTTTCCCTGTATGCTTATACTTTTTATTTTCCTGTATTGTAGTGAGAGAATTATCGAGGATCTAGGTTCTTGTCTTGGATGCAGCGACCATAAAAATCCATGACGACACTTTACAAATCGATTTTCACATAAACGAATGCTCTTCCGGTCGTTTTTTCAATTTAAAAAATCTATCAAACCTTCGTGAACTATCTCATACTAGAATAAGCAAGTCGATACTCAGAAAATGCAATGACCTGACAACGTTTCACAGCAATGCGCCAAGAGAGTCGCGTGCAGTTGAGAAAGGTTTTTACAAAAATTAGTATCTCGACATATACATAGATGGTCGAAAATACTTTTAATTTCTTTATTGCGCGTCCTGCTGCATAATGCTAATTAATGTTTCTCATATTTCATTAATTCGTAATGAACATTTCCTTTTTTGTTAAATCTCATGAGAATATCCAAGCAAGGAGGAAGTAATAATAATATGCGAGTACCAAGCGAATCCCGGATCTTCGACGAAAATTGAGTAATCGAATGGCCTTATGCAGCGTTTTCACTTTTATTTAATGTTTACATAAGGTCAATGCACGTAAAATTGTTACAAACAACTTTCAGCGACTCTCACCGGCCACGGTGTCCATTGCGTTCTCGGTGCATCGATAGTTTTCAAAAGTTTCTCCGAATTTCCCAATCTGTCCCCCTTCATCATCTGTACGTCATTGCTCTCATCTCCTTCTTTTTCTCGGAAACAACGTCTGGTGAGATCCGGTTGTGGCTTATGCAACCGAGCTTTCTACGTGATCGACTGCATGCATGCGCGGTTCCGAACCAGTCCTTGGTCAGGAAGCGGGAGATCGGTTTCGAATCTTTGCTCTTGTTTTCGATGCATCGCGAAAGTATTCGTATTACGTGTGCCGGCGTTGAATCTTTCTCTTTTAAGTCACACCGATGCCCTCGGCACTTTACAACCAGTGGTTATCATTAAGATTGTATGGCGATTTGGCTCGGGACTCATTTTAATTTTAACTTTCTGATCGATTTACATGGATTATATAGATGATATATAGGTAACGAAAGAAACTTGAATATTTCGAATTAAGGTATATACGATGAGAAATAATATTGTTATTATTTGATCTTCTCTAATTTGTAAAGAAAGGAGGGACCATGTTTTTATAGAAAGGAGTTTCCTAGTTCCACATATATACATATTTAATTGGGCAGAGTAATAACGTTGTAAAGGCTTGCGAAATATATGACGGTCATAATTTCGAATAACTGCGGCTAGTCAAGGAATACAACGGGTACTACAATATATATCAAGCGGATTCTATGACATTTCGAAGACAAGTAGCGTACGGGGGAACGATACTATATTTAGATAAACATGCATAATTTAGATTGATTACAAGGTCGACAACTCCCCTTAAAGAGGATAGTCACGTGTCATGCCTAATTAAACTGCCTAAGTATCGAAAAATAAATTATTTGTCCAACGGCAAAAATGACAAAACTAAAATTTAGCTTTTACTGACTATTGAAGACTTAAAAGAATCTTATTTGTCCGCTGTACGTTCGTTTATCTTTACATGAAAATCGATTCGTCAAATGTTGTCATGCATTTTTACGGTCGCTGCATTTCTAGGCAAGAGTCTGACATAATCAATTCTTTAGAGAAAAAATAAAAAAATATAATTATCTATAGCGTTCTAAGCCGGTACGAATGAAAGAGAATGTTTAGCAAATCGGTCACATGTTGGTAGAAGTGTTACGCGCTAACGATGCGGAACGCACGTGGGGTATGTCAGCCTTCACACGCGGAAGTGAAAGTCGATATATCGCGAGATAAGTTTTCCTTGTTGATTCTCCCAAGCGCACCTGCAGTAAGATTTTCTTTTGATCGACCCGACTGAGGAAACTGTATATCTGCAGTCGGTGAAGCAATTTTCATTCTAAACACCATTCCTGTTCGTCGATATCACGCATGCAAATTGTAAAGAATTTAGCAAAGCGGCGCTGTTAATATTTTAAAGTACTATTTATAAGCTAGAGTCAATATTAATCATAATTAGAGTTTGGGCTCATATATACATAGTCCATTATATGCTTTCGTATATCTATTTCTAGAAAATCTATTTTCTTATATAAGCTTCTTTATATGGCAATATTCACATGCAATATTCGTCAACATTGCAATAAATTATTATTAGCAAATTATAATATGATTAAATTATTAGCGATATTTTTTATTTACAATCGTCGTTCCGAATTCGTGAGAATTTCCAATATCATTAACGAGCATTTCATGCGTTGCCTATTCGCTTGTCGACGTTGCTTTTATATAACAATGTGCTACAATAATAATTTATTATAAGATATTCTATAATTTAATTTCTTTAAAAGATATTCTATAATTAGAATTTCGGCGGAATACTTCTATGCTTTTTACGAAATCCGTTCTCAAGTCAGGATGGCCGAGCGGTCTAAGGCGCTGCGTTCAGGTCGCAGTCCACTTCTGTGGGCGTGGGTTCGAATCCCACTTCTGACATAATTTTTTTTTATGCTACGAAGCGCGAAGAACAATAATCGTTTTACAAATGTTAAAAAAATTCATTTTACTCATCTATGATAATTTGCGGATAGATCAAATCAAGACTTTTTTCTAATTGCGATGCATTAGTAAATGAACGCGTTAATTTAATCGTATGTATTTATTATCGATTAATTACACAATTTTAATAGACATCTTTATATAATTTTTAATTCCATATTATTTTCAAAAATTCGTAGTCTTCTTCAATTCCTCTGGCGATGATCAATTAATTTTACGATCGTTGCTGCGGTTGTTTGTGTTTTGGTCTTTATCGAGTTTATCGAGTATATCAAGACGTAGGAAAGAGCCAACAACAGATCGAGCCGTGGACGCAGCTCTGCCAAGTCCACCCTCCATGGAGCTTGCGCTGCTGTTGCTCTTGGCAATTTTGACGGGTTTCGTTACTGCAAAGATGTTTACGGCGAATTTTAACTCGGCAACTAGTGCTTCCCACGGCGTGATCTGTACGAAAGATGGTAATTAAGTTTCTCTTTAGCACATCACAATGATGACGGCGTAACTGACGTATTAAGGCTCCTGCTGGTTCACCGCAGCCATCTTGGATTGATGACGTCAGAAGCGATAAAATCGAGAAAAACATCACGAAATGTCTTGCAACGTACATGAAAATAATAACGTTTTTCAATAAAATAGCACTTGTAATCGGTAGAACAGACTTGCAAAATATACCGAACACTCCCCTTTTGTTTGGATAATTAGTAAATAACCTTATATGCCGAAGTGAATTATGCCTAATCAAGGCCGAAAACCAGCTGCCGAATTGACATAAGTATATGGTCTCATATATTACATTGTAACAAAATGGGAGTCTTCTGTATATTTTAACACTACGACAATTATTTTAAATGTAAAAACACTGCACTTAAACGAAAAATGACGCTGTACATTGCAAGACAAATTTAGCTGTATGATGTCATTTTTCACGCCTTTTAGTTCATCGATTTGCCGATTTGGCGCTGTACCGAGGAGTTCTCGGTTGAACCAGCAGGAGCCTTAAATTTAATGTTGGCATATAACAGATATTATTAAAATCCGTGTACTGTGTATTTTGTTTCAGAATTTAATTTACGATAAAAAAAGAGAAGCAATTTTATATTACATTAAGATATTGAATAATTTTCATTATTAAAAGAAACAAAATTAATTAATTTTATTTGTATTTGTTATAAAATTAATTTTGAATAAGATAAAGTGAAACACTTACTTTCTCTCTCACAGCGACTTTTCGAATATTCCATAAAAATTCGAAAATAACAATAACGAACGAAGCGCCGCAACCGCACATTAAAACGAAGAATACGCCACCGACGCTTGCCAATCCTAATTCGCTTGTGTTAACACTCTTGTCAGCTTCATCCATTTTGCACATCCCTCCACCCATCTCTTCCCACCATCGTCTTTTCAAAATCTGCAATGTGCCTTTTTCTCCTAACTTTAGAATCGCACGGTTAATAAGAGTTCTATATGGAGAATCTGCGGAAGATATGTAAGAGAAACGGTTTATATAAAGATAAAAAAATGGAGGAATATTATGTACGGAGAAATATAATATTACTGCGCGGCATAGCAATGCCGTATCCCTTGTTATCTATAAGTCCGCCTATTTTAACAATCTCGCAATTACGTTCCATCTCGTACTCGATCGTTGTGGATTCCATTAGAAAAGCATACTGTCGTTTACCCTTGACAACTCGTTCGACACCTGGAACATATCGCGATAGAGAGTCAATAAATCTGAGAAATAGAATTCAAGAGGAAAAATTTGTTTTTACAAACAATGTAACCCTCTTAAAAGAAAAATTTCTCATGTATTTTTTAAGTATGTACGAGGTCTGCCAATAAAGTAATGAGACTGATTTTTTTCCACCTGTTGTGGCAATCCTGCAGCCTTCTATCACAGACTATATTTCACGTTGGTCCTTCCCCCATCACAACTCCAACTTGCACGGTCCTGCAATCTCTCAATCTAAAGTAGCTGATTGATTAATGAAGACGTGTGCTCCTCGTCACGAAAATAGAATCGCGGAATACCATTATAAAGAAATATCAATACCATTATCAATATCATTATAAAGAAATTCTCGAAAGACTTCGAAAACGGGTAAGGAAGCGTTCGTCCAAACATTGCTGACAACTGGATTCTCCATCACGATAATGCGCCATCCCATACTGCACTGTCTGTAGGACAGTTTTTGACGTTCAAAGGCATTTCAGTGCTGCCGCAGCCTC
>NJRQ01000376.1:65676-91694 GCA_003063805.1 Aphaenogaster ashmeadi | reverse complement strand
CTAACTTCTTACAGGTCTTTTTGGACCTGTGGAATACGTCGCGTTTGAAAGCACTGTTTTGTTATTGAAATTAAGCAAGTAATTAAGTAATTAAATACTTACTAAATATGTTATAACGAAATTACAATAGTCTAATAGCAAATTGACTTCCTTCGCTTGATTGAGAATTTCTATGATCTTTTGTGGTTCGACATCAATAACTATATTGCACACTGATAATGAACGTATTTCTTTGAGAATCTGACGATAATCCGATCCTTCGTTCAGTTGCCGTATCGTATGTGTAACTGGATTATCTTTGTTGCCTTTTAATTGCAAAGTCTTCTGAAGACGCGACAATCCCTCGTCGTTTTCGTAAATCACTACGAAGTTTCGCCAACCCATTGAATCGACGATGTCGGCGATAGCCTGTACAATTTTGTTGGTGACAAATACATTACAATAATAACTGCATTTTTAAATGCAACGTGATGTAACATCACAATATAACTTGTATTTTAGAATTGTAGACTATGTTCGATTCGATTAATTTGGTATGCGCCAGAAATCGCAAATAAATTTAATTATTGCTCGCGCTGTTAAACATCTCTTTCAAAATTGATTTTGATTTATCAGTGTATCTATGAAATCGATTTCTAGTTGTGAAACGCTTCTTTTACATGACGGCTGACCTGGCTGACGTTCTCACTGGCAGGAAACACATTTATAGTCATTGGAGTCTTATTTTTCTCATTTTTCTCTCCTAATCCTTCGCTTTCCCGCCAAACATACTCGATATGCGGTATATCAAATCGTGCAGCAATGCTCGCAACTATACCACGAGTATGCCGGCTTACAGGCCCGAAAATGGCTGCCACACCTTCCTCAAGAAGTTTGCAAGCTATACGGAAAATAATGCAGTTTCGAACAAGTAAATCAACAAATATGTCTAAAATTAGAATAAATATGCAGTGTAAAGCCTTCTTTATAGATCCATTTTTTCCAATTATTTGTACGCGTGTATATCTAACCATAAAAAAGTAATGTTCTGATTCCTTTTTTTATTATAATTATGTCTGAACGTGATGATATAATATATTAATATCTTATTTATATATTATGGCGCGTGTGTTATGTAACTGTAAAACAACTCTAAAAAAATGTTCAAATTTCTATTCTTGAAATTGAATTAAAATAAGTATATTTGTAGGAAAATATTACATATTCTGAATTATTAGAAAACAAACTTGTCGAGAAATAGCATAATCGTTATTCGGAATAATTGGTTTTTTAGATCCGCGTACTCACCAGCGTCAGCAGTATTAAAGCTGTCGGTATTAACATCGATATACTTTGTAGCAGGGATAAGCTCAAATGCGGGTGCAAGATTTTCATGTTTTGTCTCGGAGATTGCTTTTAGGAATGCAGACATACGATCCTCATCGCCTTTATGAAAGATTCCGCCTAAAAAATATATTAATAACTGTATTAATATAGAAAAAATTTGGCGTCACTCGATTAATTAATGTGTAACATGTTAAAATATAGAAAGGTTAAAGGAGCATGTACATATGATTATAATATACATAAAACTAATTGAAGTGAGAAAGTTCCAGAAATAAAAATTAGATGCTTTTTAAATAAATTATTACCATATTTTTTCTATAGAATAAACATAGAATGTAATCGTGATGAGAAATTTGATTAACAAATATGATTAACTAATAACGAATAGATTTGTATTCATTGACTAATGATTAATTGAAGTAAAAAATATTAATATTTACTTACAATTAATTTTCTATTTGTAATTATATCTGCGAGTTTATTAAATATATTTACTTGATTAATAGCTACTGGATTATACTGACTGATGACTACATAAAATTCGCAGTTTACGTTACGCGTGTCGGATCAATATTAAGTAATTAGCGAATGTGAACATCGTTATAAATATTTCTCTTGCGTAATTTGATAAGCATATACTAGTATTATCACACCTAATATTCATTAATACTGAATCAACTTTAATTTTAAATTTATTCTGTTATATATATTTTTTATTTCTATTGTTTTGAAGAACTTTTTTATGCTATACGCGCTTTTTCCGTTTTATTTAAAAAATATATATACATAGTATTTTTTTATGATGCAATAATTCGTTGTAAAGAAAAGGAGAGAAAGGCAATTGAAATTGATTCGATTGTTTAATCTTAACGTATATGTGACAGTTGTTAAATAGAATATTATATTAAAATACTTTTTACATTCCTATGTGTTAATAAAATAGATTATTTCAGTCTTCGCTTACTAGTTCTATTATTAAATGATTCTTTTGAACATAAGCAATATTTCCACGCATAGGCAGTATACTCTTTGAAATTTATTGTTCTTTTAGGATGATCCTGTACTGCTTACCGATTTTTATTGGTCGCGTGATACCATGGATGTGTGTTGCCAGTACTAATAAAATTAATGTAATCGCAAACAAACGTTGTCGTGGATCCATTATTATTAAATGATCTGTAAAACACAGTGTGGAATTTACTCGGTGCAAAATATGCTACACATGTTAATTAAAATATAAATACATTACCACGCGATGTCAAATATTCGTGTATATCTGTACGCCATACGGCTTCGTACTGTAGTACTGTGAATAATTAGCGTATAAAAACTAGAAATATGTAGGACAGGTTAGTTTCGGATTATCGTACGCAGGTAATTCCTTTTTTTTTCCTTCGGATGGCATACTCTAATTCTTTGTTTCTTTAGCTTTCTTAAGCTTTAGCAATTATCAATGGTTTCTCTTTTCTGTGTGCATAACACTTTATCGATATCGACATTGAATAACAAAGTATTTGATATTAAGTGATTTTAATTAAGGTTTAAGTTTTTTCTTTAAAAAACACTTTTCTTAAAAATCACTTATTTACAACTATCTATTTAATAACTCCAATTTCAATCCAGGACTTTTGAAAAATATATGATTGATCGCAAGTTAGTTAAAATTCTTCTCGTTGTAATTATAAACTTTAACGGGTTAAAACCTTTTGAGATTAGAATCAAATTATATCGTTCTATTTTAATAGAGCTATACTATCTTATATATACTAAGAATTTTACCAGTTTTACCTCAATGTTTGCGTGTCAGTAACTATATTCTCTCATCGTTTCGATGCAATATTTTTTCAGTTGGAATAAACAAGAACTTTGTTCGATAGAAATTTCTCAAACTTTCGACGAATTGGTAGAGGGAAATGGATCGAGAAACTACGTTCGATGTTGTCCTACCATATACTGATCTAAATTTGGACTGAACCAACCTATATACGTGTGGCTTCGCGTCGTCTGTTTTGAGAATCGTGTCGTAGCGACTACGTCGCATATTTTTCCAGTAATGATATTCTATATTTTTATACTTAAAAAATGCTCAAGTAAACGCGTTGTTAAAATTATATACAGATACTCATATCGGGCATCTCAACTACTTAATCAAATAAATTAATAAAGGCATTTTTTTCGTTATAATCTATCATTAAGTTAGAAAAAAATGAAGTTTATATTGCAGTGAAGTCAAACAACTTATCTTGTATTTGAACTAACTCTAATTTTCTTTATCGCAAAATATTTTGTCAATTTGTGATTCAAATATTTTTCAGTTTATAAATAAAATTTAAAAAATATATTATTATAAATATGTAGCAAGTAAATTAACGAATAAATGAGTAAATTAATGAAACAGAACAATACAAAAATTATGTGTTACTTTATATAATTATACTACAGAAAAAATTTAAGTAGTATAAGTTTCTACAATTATATTGGATTATAATGTCAAAGCGAATAATTAGATGAACTTTTTTCTTGTATTATATACATCGAAATAGATTAATCTTTTTCGCAAGTCATCATTCACATTTGATAATAGAAATTAGTAAGATACGTTTTCCAAATCAAAAGCTGTTCAAGCTTGAGGAATAACTGAAGCAAATTATTTAATCGATCGTATCGAGATTTTAAAAAAGTTTTATTTGAATATATGCTAACAGTACGGAATGTTCTTAAAATATGCCAAATTTCACTTGTAGAAATGAAAATATCAAGGAAGAAGTTGTCAATTTTCAAACATGCTTTTGGCAACGTTCTCTTGGTCGACTCAGTTGAAATCTGGATATCTACAGTCGATGAAGCAAATCCCATTCTGCTTGTCGGCGAACTATACATGTGCGAACTGTTGTAAAAGATTTGACAAGGTGGCACTGTTAACATTTTAAAATAATATTAAGTTATTCATAGAGATGACTGACCCAGTCATTTGGGCTTAGCTATTTGAGATAAGACCTATAGATGTGTTTTTACATTTTTACATTTTACCCTTAATAAATATTAAGAGTTCGAAATAAAATTAATTATATAGCTAATTTATGCTTACGTAATTCATCATATTCTTCTATTCGAAGTATATTATTCAAAAATCTTTTTTCTATCATAAATTTCTATATTGCAAATAATATCTGCTTTAATATCATAATTGCACGTATAACGGATATCCATCAATATGTTGCGGTAAATTATTATTAACAAATTGTTACTTTTACAAATTTTTGTTACAAATTATTAGCATTTACTTAACCCTTTCGGGACCACAGGGGCATATATGTCCCACTCGGGACACAAAAGTGGTCCCGAAAGGGTTAAAGAATTAGTACTTCTGAGAAATATTGTTATTTATGAAGCTGACTAGAACGATTATTTTGCAGATATTATTTGCAATATAAAATTTATATTTATTTGTGTTTTACACGCGAGAATGGTTATCAAATTAGGATCGAGTGATCTAAAGCGCTGCATTTACACGCAGTCTACTTTCATGATCTGAATCTCCCTCGGAAATTATTTTATCTATAAAGAATTGATTGAAATGATATCATCGTTGTTTGTAATGAAAAAAATCATATCGTACATAATTATATTAACAATTTTACTACAAACCAAAGTTCTATAAATTTTTTATAAAGGAGCTAAGCAATGAAACATACATCTCTAGTGATATTTTTACGAAACAATACGAAGTATTGCGTTGCTTCAGTCAACGCTTCGATTGTTTGCCGAGTATACAAACGTCGCGAGGTATACAAATGTACGTAGGGTGTACCACTTGTCTCGGTAGCTAAGCAAGCACGACGACGTCGTTGGACGCCGACGTCTTCGAGCGGAACGACATTCGCGGTTGTGGGCAGGGGATACCGTTGGTGTCGCCTGTCCACGGACGGATTCCATCTAGCTCCTCGACGATGGAGAGGAGATACATTATACGTGGTCTTTAAACGGCAACCGTACGAGTGGGCAATTGGACAGTCGGGTAGAGTGAGCAAACGAGCGGCATCATTCAGCGCGCATTAAGGGGCGAGTAATGCGGGCCGATATAATCTGAACTCCACAAGATTCGCCTTCCTACGTATATTTATACGCGATGTTCTGTTATTTATGCGCGAATGGATTGAAGACGAAAACGGCGAAGTCTTACAAACGAAGCCGAGACTTCTTAAACGAATGCCGGAGAAAGAATTCGCGCCATGTTAGGACATCCTGTTTTCTTGTTAATGACTAACATATATTACTTTTTGCTTCTTGTTATTGACAAGGACAAATGTGCAGGTTTTAGACTTTTTTGTAACACTGTAAAGATCCGCACAATTTTTTACATATATTTAACGACGACGCGTTTTAACGTACCGAGATGTGATGTAAAATAAGCGGAAGTGGAAAGATAGGATGGTCACACGCGAACGGACGTAATGATCTTTCCAAATAAGGAAAATCCTACACTCAGAGAAAAAAGTCGTATCAGTAACTAGAAATTTGTGGACAAATAGCGCCTCAACTATGTGCTATAAAGTTGCAGTAACAACAACAAATAAGTTATATGAACTAAGAAAACATAGTAATATTAACCATTTATAGTAAATCGTTGGATAAACTACATATTTGTCTAAACTGGAAAAATGTTGTTGTCATATCTTACTTGTATGAAGTCTATATAAACAATATATAACAAGTCTATATAACTGTGTAATTATAGTTGAGTCGCTATTTCACTATCAATTAATAGTTCACAAATGTAGTTAGCGTGACTATATTTTTATAGTATTCAGTACTACTTTAGTTCCTATTACTTCGTAAAACTAGTTGCAACTACTTAAATTTCAGAGTTGCCAAATTATAGTTGCCAGAACTATTTTGTTTTCTCTCAGTGTATAACAGTAGTTTACTGCTGAAAATAGAAAAGCGGGGATTGTAACATTTATACAATGAACATAATATATGTCGTAATATTATATGTATATGTCGCAATTAGTTCATAATCTATGTCTACTTCTACTTCTTAGATTGTGCGTGCACTTGAAGCTGATATCGATAGAGTAATTTTGTTTTTACAGTGTCCGAAAGAATCCGGTACGTTATTATCGTTATACATTATACTTCGAGGTTTTACTGCGATATACAATTTAATCATGCACTTCCTAGATCGCGCGGGCGTCTGCATCGTAAACAATTATCGCAATAAATAGCTTCTTTCACATATCACTGCTTTTTATTTGGGAAGGGAGGGGTTTAATATTTACGACTTTATATTATTTACTACACGGCGCAGGTTGCAACGCGCGTAAAGTTAGCACTGCGAGCCCTAGGTTAGCGGAAATTGTTAATTCTTAGTACCGACCGGCCGGGCCCCATATTAGCATTGATTACAGTAGTTTCAGTAATAACTGAGCTTATAGAGATAGGAGCACCAACACACGGCAGATCCGATGCGCCGCATTTACGAGAGTATATTTAAATCAAAAATTTAAATTTACTTTCTAATGGTACATGTTATTTTCGATATAATATACCAAAGGTATGAAAATTGAAGAAAACCAGTTTCGCTAAACAATAGTTCATTCCGTATGTGACAAAAAGTCCGTAGGTGAAAAGCAGTGGAAGAAGTAATGCAAAGTAGAATGTTATATCATTACGAGAAGCAAACGTGTGAAGCGTGAATCGAAGGAGAGAAAAATCTATGAGGAAGGAAATGCGAGGAGATGCGAGAAAATAGCAAGGAACAGGATGGCAAGAAGGCCGCGCGAAAACGCTTATGTGGTGAATCGCGCCGGGGAATCGCGACGTTTCATGGTGAATTCATCCGTTGAGATTGAATCTCGCCTCGATTCCAGGTTCGTCTTACTTCGTCCGATTTCTTATTCGCTTGTGATCGTCGTCGTTCCACTTCCACTTATTTTACGTTACATCTCGGTACGTTGAAACGCGTCGCCGCTCCAGCAATCGACACCCTTCGATAGGAAAATATTTTCAATAAAAACGTTAGATAGTATGTGAGAATGAGAAAGATGGGATCGCATCAAAACGGTGAGCTCGATATACTGTACGCATATCGAAAACATCAATTTTTAAGTTGGCAATTTGTTTCATGATAGAATTTTAATTCTTAAATTAGCGTCATTTCGCGCAATAATATCAAATCGGACATTTTGCTGGAATCTTACTTAAGCAAGCAAATTCGAAACATGATAGATTGCATTTTGATTGTATATTTGACATACTTGTACAAGAAGATTAGCCGCCATTGATGTCTCTGACAGATGGCTTTTTTCACCTTTTGTCGCATTTATTGATGATTTTGCGGATGTCATGGTGTTCACACACATACACATACACTGTAATAAAATATCTACACGGTATTGCTTAGTGCATACAAAAATCGTTTTGTAGGCAGCAACATCTGCGTTCTAGATAAACTCAACCGCTGGACGGTTCGTTTAAACGAGGCATAAAGTATCGGGACAACGCGAACTCGTAACGATTTACGGTGGTCATTTTATTTATGCCTTGTCATTTATTGGCGTATGAATTTGTGAATTCTGAAGTAGCGCTGAACTCAAAAGTTATGCGACAGTTGGTTTTTAGAGGCATGCTCCGTTTGCCTAATATTCGACGACATCCTGAATTCCTACTTACTGGTTCTTTCATTTCTTATTACACGTATTTTGCCTCACATCGATGTTGCACGCCGATTTATATATCTAGGATACGATATATAAAACCCAGGCGATGTTATTTAACCGAATAATTTGATGGATACATTCTATATGACACCGCATCAATTTATGTTTTCTGCGCGCAGTGCTTTAGCCTAGAAATATTTATCGACGCGCGCTCGCGCGGCCCCGTTTTCATCCTCGTTTCACGCACGCCGCAAGGATGTGCTCTCCTCGTGTCAAGGTAACTGTACCGCGGTATCGCAATCGTTCCACATAACGACGCCGCGGCCGCGCGATCGGTGCCTCGATAGATCCTTGCTGATCGTTTTGTCCTGCGGTGCAGGCCGCGATTACGAGGATTAGGTGCATCGGCGCGGTGATTGCTGCTCGCATATTCGCCGGTGATAGCACCGATTTCGAACGAACAGGATAAGAATTTTACAGCACGCCAGATAAGAACATCACGCTGGAGTCAGGGCCGTTTGTAAGTTCTCTCGCAGATCCCAAGCACTTTGCCTGTAGAGTGTCTTAACGGATAAGAACAGCTTGGTCGGGAGCAGTACGATAAAGTAACCCTTATCTCGAAGGACGAAATAAATCGTAGTTGTAAAACAAACGACTACGAATTATCGCGCAAATTATGTAATCGCATCTCGTACGTGTTATTCAATTGATCGGGTGTAATGCGCGTTTAAGTGGATCTCTGCGCGATAAATAAGACAAAACATTATTGCACGATTCCAGCTGCGAGCGAACGTTAGATCGCTCTTTAGTCGATTTGTCTCGGAACGTTATTTAGCATTGTACCGTTTTAATGGCAGTTGGACTCGCAGCGCGTTAGTTGCGATTTCACGTAAGAGAGGCGTTTACGATTTATCTCATTACAGCGCGTGTAGCAGAGTCGAATCGGCACGCACAATATTTGTGCCATAAACGTCTTCGTAACGAGTCTTCTAAATTAAATGGAAATTTCAAAGCATTTTATTCAGAATTCATTATTATACTGGTTCGATCATTTTTTTCAAGCAAAAACTAATTAAGAATTTTACACTGGATCAGCTTTTTCCTCTGTAATCCTCTATTTAATGGAGGGTTTAGCATTATTGTTATATATGTAAATAGAGTAATCAAATTCAGTTACACGCGTTAATTTATTACTGCGAGCGTAATACGCTTTCGAGTTCGTACGTATAATGGCAATTTAGCCGATTAGTTCTTACTCAAGGTATATCACGCCTCCAAGCAAATTGCCACTCTCACTGAAATCTCTTTTGCCGGTGAAATTTCAAGCGCTTTTTGCCAGCAAAGCGAAGACTAGTAAATTAGAACAATTTCGGTTGATCAACGAAACGTCTCGTTAGCAAAACTATATCGGAAGAACGTCTTTGGTATCCCGGTTAAACCGTTAATGGCGCCTATAATAACGGTTACCATAAACCGCACGTATACATTCGACGTCTAATTCACGAATGGTCATGGGGGTCGTGCCTAATCACGTACTCGTCAGGAATCTATAACACGCTCCGTTGCGACTAACGTTCCAAATGATTAATGACCGTTTAATTAGAACGGTGCGAGCGGGCAAACCGATCGCGTTTTCGATTATCCCTTACGCCGCATGAATGCGGAATGATGAATGACCGAGCCGTCAAATAAAGATAACACTGTAAATATTTGGTCAGTGTCACGCTTGGGATCCTCGTGGACGTTTAAGAGCGATATTAATGCTTGTGAAGTTTTTTTCAGCAAATTTAATCTTTCCATTCTTCGATGGCTCACTTTGATAACTATAATCGTAGATGTGAATACCGCAGAAAATTCATATCAAGTTGCCTTCATTACACCCGGGCTGGTGACATTTTGTCTGATTGTGAGTACACGAAAGGATGGGGGACTGTCGAGACGCGATATTATAATTTTGATATCATAATGTCTCTTTTGCCGGATAAGGGCACCTAATCGATGATGGAATCAATTTTTTGCGCACCTATCAGACGAGCTTCCAATCGCTCGATATCGGTTAATTTTACGCCGGAGGCGGCCGTATACATGTCGCATTACGATGATCGAAGGCGATTACGAAGGGTGCGTTGCTGCCGTTATCCGCGAGATTCGTCCCTTTTATCCGCCTCTTGTTACACGAGCGAATTACCCTGCACGGTAAGGGGGCATCTTAATGGTGCACGTGTGGATGGCCTTAATGGTCGTGGCACGTCCCTAGCGATTTGAGACGGTTCGTATTCCCGTCGCTCCTGATTGCCAATAAAACCCTTCGGAATAGGGCCACGTTTTAGGGCCGAATTATACAGTTTCGACGGAGAATCTAAAATAATGAGCGTTGTCTTCCTAATCGTCGAAGCGGACGGTCAACTGATTCACGACTTAACAAATCCTTTTCTGCTGCATAATTTCATGCTACCGTACAGACACGTTAGAGAGATGTTAATAATAGTAATATGCATAGTGCTACATATATAATCTCGCTATTCAATTCACCTCTGTACCGGTGTGGAGGCACTTGAAATTAAAGTTAATGCAAGACGTTGTCGTTGAGCCGAACACGAACGCACGACGCGCACGAGCGAGATTGATCGTCGGTAAAAGTTAATCGTCGTGCGTGGAAAAGACCGCGGTAGAAGCGGATTTATGACGTAAGTAAGCGTTCATTAGCATTACATCGCGCGTGCTTTCGCCTCGGTGTAACTCCGATCCGCGAGCAGACCGTGTCCTGGGCTCGATCTCCGTCGGCGATTAGTCAAGAAGGATTCGCGCATATACCGGCAGGCACTTCCGCGGATGCGTGCTGGGCCGGTACATGCTTCTATACGCGCGTACACGCTCGTGAATATCCCCGGTACCCCGTACCCGAGGATACGCGCGAAAGAAGGGGGTCGCCGCTGAGGAGGTCCACGGGGCCGCGTCCTATTCGTTAGCCCGAGTTTATGTCCGACGTTCGAATGGAATTATTGCGCTCTCACGCGACCCTGCGTAGGATACAAAGGAAGGTTACGGCGCAGGACCCGCGGAAAGTTATGCGCGCACCTAGAGCCCCGAGTAAGCGACCGGCTAATGGACAGGTGCATAATTTCATGTGGATTCTTTATTTCCGCTGCGCGCACGGTGGTCTGGCGCGCGGATTCGACTTCCTCTCCGCCGGGAAAGAGAATGAGAGATAGAGAAAGGGAAAAAGATAGATCTTTGATTTCAAATTAAATTACCGCCGGCCCCGCGGCGATTTGCAAACACATTCGATGGATGTTTCTCGCTTGCGTGTACGTGCCCGCGCCGGCACGTAGGACTGTGGCGCGGGAATATTCGCGACGATGGTAATTTCAACGTTGCGAGCCGACGTCGAATGAATTAGAGACGGCGACTGAAAATCCCGCATACCTATTCCTCGCGTAGCACCGCCGTGCTCCTCACCCCCCGCCCCCTTGCGCTTTTCTGCCCCGAGGTGTTAATTACGGGCGTGACCACCCGCCGATTAATGCAAGTCTCGTTGTACACGGGCGCGTTAATTTTTTCATCGCCGCTTTGCTTTACAATATGGGAAGATGGCATTTTCTCAAAGCGCCCATTATACGCGTTCGTAGATTATTAGCGAGCGGGTAGAGCATTATTAGCCGGCTATCTGCTCGAGCATCTATGCCGCACGAACATCTTCAGCGGGACCTGTCAATTACACAGATTTATGATCTCTCCTCCTCCCACTCGTTTCGTCTCGCTCGCTCTTGTCGTGGCCCTCCCCGACCTCGTGCGCCATCCTCTGCGCGTTCCTGGCGCATTCTCGTGCCGAACGCACTACGCTCATTAATACGCCGGCGAGGGTTTCGCCTGAAATAGCAAATAATTTTTGATCGATGATCGCCTTTAATTGCGACCGACTTAATTACAGATAAATACCTTCGCGTCGATTTATCCCGGCGCTTTTGCGTTTCGTGCGCCTATCAATCCCCGCATCCTGATTAACCCTCGGAGATCCCACGATACCATACGGCACCGTTCCGTAGCATGAACTTTGCCCGTATCAATGTTTTTTTTCTTTCCGAACGCACAATAGTACTGTTAGTCCAGAGGTGGCCAAACGGTTGATCGCGGACACTCGGTCGGTTGATCGTGTGGCCACGTGAAATTCACAATAGCTGTACTCATAGGCGCCGACTTTGGGGGCAGAGCACTTTTTGCCTCCCCCCCCAATAAAATTATTGGGGGGCGCCGCCCTCCCCCAATACTTTTAATCTCTTTTTTTTCGAGGTTACGAGGAAAAACGAAAATAATATTCGACGACAAACGCTCGTTATGCTTGGGTAAGCACCGTGTTGCGACTTCGGACGAGTTTATTAACCGAAACGAAATCCGTCGTGCGATTTTTTTACGATTATAGTGTAAGTTTTTTCTCAATTTTTTTTTTTCGACGTGCATTAAACATTCCCTTTGTACTTATAATCTACATACTTCCATTTCCCACCCCTCGGTAATGTTAAGGCTATTAAAAAAAAGGTCATTTGAAATGCTTGTCTCTTGCCCCCCCAATATTTTTCCCAAGTTGGCGCCACTGGTTGTACTTGCAATATAATTAATTTAATTATTGCTGCTTTATGCCGAATCGCAATACAAACACACAAAATAAACGTTAATAGAATACCATCTCTTGCCAGTCGGGTCGACTTAAAATTTATCACATATGTTTATTACTACTGGCGATTTAGAAAATTAATATCTATTAAAATTTATTATACACCAGACCAGAACAACGGTGTCACATGAAAACGAATACGTTCTTCTTAACATCATCGGTTATTGCGATAAATATTATCACATGCCTCGGTGGTCGAACTGACTACGACGCCCGAAACGGAGTACAGAGAGGTCCAGGTTCAAATCCTGGCTGAGGTAATATTTTTCGCAATAAATTTTCTAACAGTTTTCGTGATGGGAGTGCGTTGGGGGGGAGGGGGGAGAATATAATAGATGCTTTAGCATTTATTAAAATTAAATTTGTTACACGTAGAGGACCACAATCCGTATGGTTGATACGTAGTAATTAATAGAATACCATCTCTTGCCAGTCGGGTCGACTTAAAATTTATCACATATAAAATAAACATTCTTATTTCACATATAAACCTAGATCGCTGCGACAGGGAACAGTAGATCGCGATGAGGTGAGAAAGCTGGAAGTAGATCTTGGTGCCTCTAAGTTTGGCCACCTCTGTGTTAGACTCTCGGCTCGCGCCAGCGATATTCATTCATTGATTTCCTAACGTTCATTGCTCCCTGTTCACGTTGCACGATTTAACCACGGTACATTCGCAAGATACAATCGTGACTCTTCCTCAGGTTGATACAAAGATTTTTCTAAGCTCGGCTTACTTCTGAAACGAAAGGGTTAATTACGCGTGTCACGAAGAGTTGCGGAGTTAATCAATTAATTAACGTTCTAATGGACATTGTCGTGCGGCATCCATCGCGGCATGATCGACGCACGCGTCTTAACGAACGAGCGTAACGTTACCTGCCGACTATGATAATTAGCGCTTCCCTCTTTCCTATCGATCTCTAGCCAGATACAGCCAGAACAGAGGAGCTACGCGAGGTGGAAGGGCACGATATTTTTTCGCGTATTTCTGCGATCGGACGTAATCGGAGACGGATGAATGCAGACGCTGTCGATGCGCTCGCAAATTAAATCGCGATTCGCGCACACTTCCCAGATCTCGGGTGATCGCGGGTCAGCGATCATCCTGCTGGATTAACCTGCACGTAGGGCCCGTCATAGATCGCGCGTCGTACCCACGGTCGTAACTGTACTCGGGTTGGCAGCGATACGCCGATTTGCATAAGTGCGTTTGCGTAAGAGCGACGTGTGCGATGCGTACACCGGGATCACGGTAATTAGCGGAATTACCGAATCGCGGCGATTAACACGTCTAATGAAGCTCGAGCCACCGTGCACGTTCTAACGAGAAATTAAGAGCCGCCGCGCATCGTGAATGACGTTAATAATTTCTTGTGCGAAAACATCTCTTTCTATCGATTTGCGGCGCGTACTTGCTTTGATCGTGGCCGCAAAAGTTTTTATATGGAATTAATTTTTTTTTGCTCTCATTCATTCGATCGTAAATCACTTCGGACTTAACAAAGTTTCGTGTTAAAGCGTACACTGAAAGAAAGGCTTGGTTATAAAAATCCAGGCTTGGTTAATGTTACCAAGCACCTTGGTGAAATAGTTTCAACTAAATGTATAATAAGTATTACATAATTTTGTTGGCTCAACTAAACAAAATTTGCTCTTTTATAATTATTACAAAATATTTTGTTATTATTATAAACGGTAATAATAATCAAATACTTCAAAAGAAAGTATACTAAATGCATCTCACAAGTTTACCAAGAATTTTTTTTCAGTGTAGTCGCGCAACCTGCTGATGATTTAAGCTTATACGCTGGTTGATTACAATCGCGTGTTTCTCGGCACTGAAATTGGTGCTGGAAATGTAATAAAATACGACTGACAACCCGACGGTTCGATAGGTGTAAGAATAACGATGAATAAAAGTGATGAAACGGTTACATGCGTTCTCGCGATAAGTTCCCCTGTAGAAAATTAATCATGTAAATCCGTTTCGTATTGATTTATATGTACAAACTAACGAGCCACTTTTTGGCGATAACAGTTCATTAATAATCGAATCGGCCGACGGTATTGCACCGCGACGCTCCGTGTTCTGGTAGATCAGTTTAATGAGGGGACGCATATCGAGAGAAAAAGAGAGAAAAAGGAGGACGAGTAACACGGGTGTTGTTAATTTTTATCGACCGATGACAAATCGATAATACTCACGCCATCTTACATTTAGACCGGTTCTGCGGGGCCGCGTAGACCTTTCCGTACCTTCGTAGTCCTGCTTTTAATTAATCCCCGTGCCTCGATCGACCCGACGCAAACTCCATAAAAAACGTCGAGCCGCAAAGGAAGAAGAAAGATAGATAGATAGAGAGAGAGAGAGAGAAAGTGCATCTCCGATCGTTGGGTGCCTCGCGAGGAAATGTCTGTTAGTTTTCATTTCAATAGGCATCCAGATGGAGAGAGAAGGAAAGGGAGTCTATGATCGAACATACAAGCGATTCCTGAATATCGAGGAATTCGATGATCATTCGTATTTTAATAATCTTGAACCGGTCGGCGGTCTTATCAAATTGATATTGCTGAAATTACGAAACTTCGTTAAGTAACCGTTTACGCGCGCATACTGCGTGCGCGTTGGATTTTATTCGCGTAATTCGATGACCGGTATTAATGCGGGAAACCGCATGGGAGTAAGTTACTAACTGAAATCCTCATAAGCCGCGCGTTTCACGAGCCAAGTTTGAAGATCGTCCATTCTGCGTCGCGAATCCGTCGTTGTCCCAGTATGCAGAGTCGCCCATCGCGATAACCGCATAGGAGTAGGTGACCTTAAAGGATGTCGATCTTTCAGTTGGAATAACTGTACCGGCGTGCTCGAAGGCGTCCAAAGGCGAGGCTGCGTTCGTTAACAGGTGTTGGACGCCTTCGTGTCGCCAGTTATCTTTCCAACTGCACATCCGAGCGCAAATGTCTGCCTTTAAGAGAAAGAGAGACGTGTACGGATGACATCGCGTTTTCTTTACCGTCTAATTAACCATTGCGCCAGCTGGTTAATTCATCGGATATCTGACTGCTTCGCGATCGGTTGGTGTGTGTGAAGCTGGCGTATCACTTCGTGGAAAAACATTAATTATTGAGAGTTCTGTCTTTATTTTCAATAGTTCTATAGTTCTTGATAGTTTAAATAAATAGTTCATTAAAGCAAAAAACGCATCAGGACAAAGTGAGACGCCAGGTTCACACAACGTCTCACTTTGTCCTGCGAAAGTTTCCATCACATTTCTTGTTGGATTTTAAAAGATCTATAGTTCTATATTTAGTTCTGGCGATTAACAATATTTTTTAAACTTTTTAATAACTTTTATCGCCAAAAAGTCATTTTTAAGGGAACGAAGATGAGACGCTGGTTGGTTTTAGAGAGTTCTGTGCATTGAAAAATATTTCTCGTGTAAAGATAATTTAAAGCGGCGAATACAAGTCAAGCGCGGTAATTGGTGCGCAAAAATAAGTTAAAAAACAAATCCTTGAATATTTAAATAAGGATGTATTGAACGTTTCGGCTCATCCTTCGAGCCATCTTCAGCATATCTTGATTGTACAAAAGTGCATTGTGCCAACCCTGGGGCAAAAACTCCCTCACAAAGGAGATGTCAAATTATGCGAGCTGCTGAGCGCGGATACAGTGGACATGGTTTCAACTGTAAATTTATTTTTATTTTTGATCAACGAATATAAGATTATAGATCAAATGTAAAGAGAGAAAACATACCTCAGGATCGGCAATTGTCAAATATAAGATTAACAATAACGAAGAACGCAGATTGTTATAGCACATTACAGAGGTTCACAAAGAGTCACAGAATTAAAACAATTGTCAAAGATATAAAAAGCGAAAGTAGACGTTAAATAATTTCGATTAAAACGTGTCACATTTGTGTGATGGGCAGAGGTAAAATGAGGCGGCACAAATAGATATAGGTCAAAATATAAATAAATAAATACAAATATTATAAATATAGATAAGACAGAGATTATAAATTATTAACAGTGGAAAGATATGCATGGTGTAAACAATCAGTGTCAGACTGTAAATTCAAACCGTTGTGTTGTCGTTTTGCAAAACTTCGGAGATGAGACACTTATAATAATATCTCTCATGATCCAAAATTTCAACGCCTTCCCAATCAAAATTATTATATGACCATGCTGAATTCTGTGATCAGTGATCACAGAATGGGCAGAACTGTTTCTATGAATATGGTTGCGATGTTCTGAAATTAGGGTTTTAACTTGTCTTCCAGTTTGCCCAACGTATGACGCATCATGACACGAAATCATTGCTCATCGAGGAAATTGGAAGAGCATCCTTCTGGACTCTAATGAATTTATAGAGTTTATTAATACTGTAAAAAGCTAGTTTAAAGTCCGAATTTCTAAAAATATTATTAAATCTGTCAGAGATTGAAGGGAAGTAAGGAATAGTGAACTAAGAATTTTTTTCTTTTTCCTGCGAATTTTTGTCAGAATTTTGTTTTTTGTTTTGATTAGATTAGGAGAAAGACATCTGAAACGTTCGTGGATTGCATTGAAAATAAAATCCAAAGGATAATCATTTCTCGTGTAGTTCTGAATGTATTTAACCATTTTTTAAAGAGTTCTGACTCTAAATATTAATAATTATTTCTTAAATAATTTTTATCACCCAAAAAAGGCGTATTTACGGACATATGGGTGAGACGCTGGCCGATTTTCAATAGTTATCGTTTTTCAAAGAGATCTGTCCATAAACATTATTAGCTTATTTTTAAAATAATTTTTATCACCCGAGAAAGGCGCACAGAATGCACAGAACTCTTGAAAATCGACTAGCGTGTCTCACCCGCAATGCTCCCGTCATGCCGTAAATGCGCCTTTCTCGGATGATAAAAAGTATTTTAAAAATAAACTAATAATATTTATGGCTAGAACTCTTCAGAAAACAATTGAATACATTAAGAACTATACGAGAACTACTTTAGAACTAACAGAACTATCGAAAATCGACCAGCGTCTCACCCATATGTCTGTAAATGCGCCTTTCTTGGGTGATAAAAATTATTTAAGAAATAATATTTAGAGTCAGAACTCTTTGGAAAATAGTTAAATACATTCAGAACTACACGAGAAATAGTTTGCAATGCACAGAACTCTTTAAAACCGACCAGCGTCTCACTTTCGTTCCCTTAAAAATGACTTTTTGGCGATAAAAGTTATTAAAAAATTTTAAAAACATTGTTAATCGCCAGAACTCTTTCTAGAACTCATATAGAACTCTAGATCTTTTAAAATTCAACAAGAAATGTGACGGAAACTTTCGCAGGACAAGTGAGACGCTGTGTGAACCTGGCATCTTACTTGTCCTGACGCGTTCTTTTGCTTTAATGGCCAGAACTATTTATTTAAACTTTCAGGAACTATAGAACCATTGAAAATAAAGCCAGAGAGAGAACTCTCAATAATTAATTATTTTCCACAAAGTGATACTCCAGCTTTACACACACGATCGGTTGGACGTTGCGAATTGTTTGTCTTGCCTTTAGGCGATGTTGCGTAACGCTATCTTATTGTTGGATATCCCAATTGCAGAGCCAAGACAAGATTATTTTAACTGAATAATATTTTTTTAGTATTAGTTATCAATGTTAACTGAGAAAACGGGCCACGCGATTTTTGTCGTCTATTGAATTCCAGGCTTTTTCGCCGTGTTTTGATTTATCGCATTTTTTACGTGACTTCGACTCCTCTTTTGCGGTCTTACTCGGCTCCGTCTATGTACGAGCAGTCCGTCTAACGACGGTACGCGTCGGATCGCCGGGCGTAAAAGTGCATCCCTCCCTGTTTGCGAGCTTTATGGCGCTCATAGTTATAGTTCCAGCGAGACCTTGTACGGCGAGTATGTACCTGCGTCCAGTTTTGTGGCCGGTCTTTACGCGGCTCTCCGGCATAGTATAGCGAGCACAAGAAGCTGAGAGACCACCGTGAAAAAGGAGGAAACCGGGGGATGCGCCGGGGGATGATGTACCTCAACCGAGGGGGCCGTAATCGCGAGTACGCACCGGCCTCTCGCCGCTCGTTTTACGACGCGATTTAATACTGCACTCCGCTAGCGCACGTCGATCCTGATTAATCGCGATACGTCAAAACGCCGTCAGCTGTTCGAGGACGTAAAAGCACCGCGCGTCTCGTATTTTACGTTTCCCGACGTGCGTATAAACGTTTGCTCAACGCGAACGTCTTGTAAGAACCAAAGTGGAAGCTCCAAACTATCAACTGCGATACCAATCTGACGTGAACCTAATTTGCATTCGGTAATATTTTAATTCGGATTAACAAAGAACGCGAGGGGCCTTCTACCGATCGCAATTATTATATTTGTATTGCAGCTTGACATAACTACCCTCTAGAAGCAGTCACTTCTACGCATTCGTGAAACGCGTATCCTCTCCCTTTGTGGTATTAAAGTTGTTGCGCATCGCGGCGTATTTTGCATAACGAAGAGTAGCTCGGCGTAGTTTTGTTATAAACCCGATATACTATTATGCCGGGAGGCAGGCGTGTTACAAAGATAAACGGCTTAATATATTTTTTCCGCTCTCGGCCCTGAACTTGGCACGGCCGTGTATTCCCATAGGCGATGCACATCCAGACTAGCATCCGCGTTTACCTGGCATTTACATACGTAGATAAACACGTATGCGGCGCATGAGTGAGGTAGCTGATCGGAGCCGTTCCAACTGGAGTCGAATACACTCCTCGTCTACGTACCTACAAAGGTCTTCGTGAACGTAACGAGCCCTTCTCGTCGACGTAACTGTCGATGCATGTAAGAGAAATACCTGGAATGTACCCACGTTGCAATTCGAATGTAGAAACGTTTGCAACCCGGACGAGAGTAGCAACCTTCTACCATAACGACTATATCGTAACAAGAGTCGTGAGATATCATCTCTGGTTCGTAATTAATACTTTAGTATAATATTCTAACTAATAGAAATTTAATTTTTCCGAAATAAGAGCACGCGCTTTAAAGATGGAACGGGATTTAACGCAAATAGTTCGATAACGATAAACTCTCGGAAGCCTTCGCCGCAACTTTTACTCACTACATTATTCAATACTCAGTACACCGCAGTGCAATTAGCGTTATCTCATCTCGATAATATGCGAATGCAAATCATCGGCGATTTAATCAGGTGCGTTTCCGCAACGCGCCACGGCGTTCTTTTGCACGAGTCGTCTGTGAAAGAGTCGGTATCGGAGCCTCAGGTCGCAATCGGGAAGGTGCGATCGTGTGCGTGTCTTCGCGGTCGCGTAACGACGTGTAGATCGGCTTTCCAATCACGCCGAAGACGCGCGTGGACGCGCGATCGCATAAAACTTGCATAGTGTCGCGCGCACTGAATACGCACCCTACCGCTTATTTTGCAGCGTAGCGGGTGGCTGAGTCCGCGGAATGTTTCTCACGAAGATGTTATCGTTTCATCGGAACGCGCGCTGAGTGCCCCGTGCCATTAATGCTTCTTGCACGGTCCTAACAATACAATTAATATAAATCCAATGCACTTCCTGATGCGCCACTCGTGCAGGTCATATTGCATACGTGGCGTAAGAGCGGCCGGTTCTCTCGTTCGTTCACGTGTTCACGCGAAGAATACATTTTCTTGCTTGAATGTGGAAAGTTCAAAGTGCCGGCCGTAAACTCTCGTGGTGGATCAAGCAATTAACGCCGTCTTGTGATCGGAAATTTTAATTTGCACCCTCTTGTCTTCCTAAAGTCAACATCTACCGATATAAAACCCACCCATGAAATTAGAATGCACAAACGTAATGATTCAGCTAAATATAGGCTCGGCTTTAGAGGTGTTTTTTCCATTAAATTCAAGCATAAAACGTCTGTTGTATTTTTACGTGTGTTTATGCGCATGGTATGGCCGCTTTAATTCATGCATCGTTTATTGTGTATACTGCGGAATTTGCATACGCGGGCACACGCGTATTTATACTGCCCGTGTGCGCCAATAATAAAGCCGCGGCCTGCGGAGTTTTATAATCGCCACACCCGACGTCGTGCCACCTGTTTCATATCGTAGACATAAATAACTGACGCTAAAATGCACCGCACGCGAATGCGTCGCTCGTAAAGATCCTTATGGTTTCCATGAAAATGCAATGTGTACATTTAAAATTACTAAATCTTTCATGTAAAGAAATTTTATTTCAAATTCACGCATTTTGTAACACGGTTGTATCTGTATTTTAAAATAACCTCAACTAAAGTATCAAATAATGGCTGGTTGTTCTGCGCCAAAATTCACCAAAGAAAAGTTCCCAGACAACACAATGTCCAAAGTCGGGACATAAGACGTCTTATGAAAGTCTTTACCCGTGAGCGAAAAGTAAAATGAATATTCTATGTAAGACGAAATTGGAACCTTTTATTAAAATGATACAATATATATAATTAAATAATATATTTATATATAAGTAAAGTAATATAATATATAAAAGTTTATTATACATGTAACTTATTTCTTTTATTTGAAAAACTACGCTTTAAAAATTAAATTCCGTGCTATGGCTATTTCCGGTTTTTACTGAAAAATGGCATCACCGACCTAACTTTGACGTTATTTCGTGACTCTTATAGAAGATCTCTAGCCTATACCGGTCTGCAGTGACGCGGTCAGTTCGACATCTGAAAGTCTTCACGTCAGTTGTCTTCATTGATAGTCGCGACGCGACATTTTCCGAGAGCACATCGGGAAGCGTCAAGACACGCGTAAAAACAACCGCGGCTCGCTCAAACTTGACCCGCTAATGAATAATAAGAAACGGCCGGTAGTCGTCGTTACATGCCGCTGAGTGCGGAACGGTAAAGGCTTAAAGTGAATGGCTGAAACTTAAGCGATGTGCACGCCGGTCTAAATGACTAAGCAGCCGATGCGTACGGCGCTTTGAAGGATCGCCGTACATTCCAACCTGCGCCACTTTTTTGTCGACTTTAATGACTCCACTTAGACTACTGAAAAGTATAGATGTTTCCGGCGGTTTAGTTAGAACGTGACTAGGCGTTCTATTACCTCGGCGCCGGCGGTACCTTGAAAGATTAGCGATTTCTAAACGACCTAATCAAACCGAAAATGGTCGCACGAACGTAGACTGCGAATGTGAATTGTTTCGTGACATGTTTAGTTACGACTAAAAAGGTCTTTGCCTTGTAGCGTATATACGATGCAATATATGGTTTAAAATAAGTAACAAAATTCTGAAGATTAAGAAAATATAAAAGATGATGAAAGCAGTGGCGATAATTTTATCATTAAAACTATGTTATCTCGCGAAAAGAATGTTGTGTACAGGGATAGAATATATACGAAAGAATTCGTAGAATATTTTAAGGCGTTCTCGAATAACTGTACCTAGTGTTTGCGGAATAGCTAGTAGAAGCGATATCTCATCTCATAAATTTCGCACGCCACGTGTTTTCCGACAGTTTAGTAATCACCAAGATGAGCAGAAGCGATCATTAAATCGGAATGGCGGCGATACATGCAAAACAGAAAAAATACCGATGGTACGTGACTATGAAATATCGTTATCTCTTAATTGAGTAGAAAAGTGCAATGCACCTGTAAATTCAATTTGCAGCTCGCTTTCGCTCCATCATTCATTACGTTGGGAAAATGGGAATGCCACTTTTTGAATGATGTTACGTATAAGATATCTTTATCAGATTTGCGAGTGAAAAATTGCGCAATAAATGATTCAATATCTGCGGAAAGCAATCGTAATTTTCAGCATCGTTATTTTAAAATGGAAGGAGTCGATTGAAGAAACCTAGAATTGGCAATTACATTTAAATATGTATACATATAATGACATATAATTACATTTATATATAGTGATACAGTACCTTTCGAAAGCAATAACTTCTTTTAACATATTGACCGCAAATAAAACAGTTAATGAATTCTAATAATTGCTTATACATATTGAGTACGTGTAAGAGAACAAAGTCGCTATAATTTTAATTGATCCAATTTATTAACCGTATCGCGATGCAAGCTGAAACTGATAGTACAGATATCGTATAATATCGGTGAACTGGAAAGGGGAACGGTCGCGAAACCGACATTAGAAATTAAGTAGAAATTAAAAGACGTTAGAACTAACATAACACGCTCTGTAAATTTCCAATGAAACCAAGTCTAAGCCGATTCACAGTTTTGCACTCAGGAAGATACATTGCAGCTATTATATATTTGACAGCAACGAGATTATATATTTGACAGCAACCAAAGCAGTCTTGCACTTCATTTTCTCTGTTTTATTATATTTTATTTTAATTGTTCGGCACCATAGCACGATATAATTGTACAATTCTGCTCATTCGCGTTATGTTTCTACGATTCGAGTCATCCATCTTGGGTTTATTAATATACTACCGTTAATAGATTTATGTCCGTCGACATGAAATTACGCGCTCTCATCGTACCCAGCAAAAACGAAATTTTTTGTACTTCAAGTTTCCGATGATGTCAGTCTGCATCAACCAGAGACTATATTAATAATGAATAAAAAGTGGCTCGTGAATTTTTGACACACTTGTTGAATAATTTTTATTGAACAGTTATACGTGACAGATAATTCCTATTTCTATGTAGGGGAAAGTTGGACAAAATGGTGAGGATAAATAAAACGGGGAGGTAGGTTAAGTTTAAGTTTAATATAATTAAATTTAATATTATTAAACTTAAACTTAACCTACCTCCCCGTTTTATCTATCCTCACCATTTTGTCCAACTTTCCCCTATTTCGTACATTTCAACTGATTAAGTATACACTGAGAAAAAAATTTGTTGAAAACTAAAATATTTAGTCCGATACGTTCAACTAAAACATTAGTTGGTTTAACTGAACATTAGTTGAATTAACTAATTCTTGATTTAAAAAATATACCTTTTTATCTGTAGTTTATACCTTTTTAATTCAACCAATGTTCAGTTTAACCAACTAATGTTTTAGTTGAACGTATCGGAGTAAATATTTTAGTTTTTCAACAAATTTTTTTTCTCAGTGTACGATTGATTTTTTTACGCTTTACATAATTTATGCCGCTCGCATTAGTCATTCACTTCCAAGCGGCGTCCAAATATTTCACATTCTCTGAGAAGTTGCTGTCAAGCATGCAATAATTAATAGCGAATAAATTCTTATAATCGCGATGCAGTATTCCTTCGGCTTGTCATGTCGTTAACAGTTAGTTCTTCGACATATTCCTCCCTCTCTTCGTGAACGTGTCAAACATCTGTATAACACTTTGTACCCACGCGCGATACATACCACGCTATGTAGGTAGGTATGAACGCTCATTAGTATGACTACTGCCGTGTTCGCACTGCGGAAGATAAAGCAAAGTTGAAACGCGGGGACAAAGAAGTGGAATGCTAGCTACGTGTCACAGAGTAAAAATTAGAATACTCGCTCATGGGAAACAGCCGGGAATTTCTGCAGAACTTGAAGTGCAAAAAGCGTCGACATGTAACAGGTTCCACATTTCAATTACATTTAGATTTCGGAATGGAATTTTAAATTTAAGGTAGCGAACAATCTATCCGGATTATACATAGTCTACGATTTTATGATCAAAAAGAGTCAGAGTAATGTTACAGATATTTTATTTTTGAAAATATTTTACGCGGAATTGAATAATATTTATACAAGCAATATGAAAATAGTCAAGGATACGAGCAATTAAAAGTTAAAGATCAAGATGTTTATTATACATAAATGAAATTAAATAAAAATCAACTGAAAATAATTAAATTCCCTAAATTTAACTTCAGAAGTTAAATTTAGGGAATTTAATTATTTTCAGTTGATATTATGATTTTTGTTTAATTTCATTTATGTATAATAAACATCTTGATCTTTAACTTTTAATTGCTCGTATCCTTGACCATTTTTATATTGCTTGCTTTTGCATATTTTGAGCTTTTGATCTTTGTTTTTAATATTTATAATATTTGCTTGTCAAAATTATTCAGTTACAATTGCGAGATTGAATATAAATTACCAGTTTTATCGCATGTCACGTCAAATGACTCCGAGTCAAACTACAAATTTTCATTATTACCTGTGCAGCAGGGAAGTCGTTATTACACCGCGAACGTGGGCAGTTTTTGTCTCCGCGTAATTTAACGCATATTATACCAACTACCGTACTTAAAAAGCGTCTTCTCGCGCCATTACGGTAATGACGGCGAATTTTAACCTTTGCTCTCGATGAAATTGGTGAAGCCGGTGTTCCTTGAAACTTAAAACAACATCCGAACTCGAGCTACGTGACCCGTAATGGACCTGTAGCCGCGGGATGTCAGGGCTCTACAGGATATTTGTGACGTTTCCGCATAGCTCGCGTCTTAACTTCGACAGGATAATGCGTCTTACTCAACTTGTGCAAATTCACATACAGAGTGTCTATTAGATTTACTTATCTACGTATTTCGCGTCACGCAAGATTAAAGTAATTTGTTTTTTGAAAATTTCTAAATATATATTAGACGCGAGAGAAAACAGTACTTACAACATCAGGAACATTCGTTGTGTCGATCATTCTTATTTTGAAAATCTTCGCGGCTTAGGTCGTGATTTCTCTACCATTCGTATCTAAAAAGCGAGCATGAAATATATTTACATTACTCAAACATCGGAGAATTCCCCGCAGGGAAGGCTCCGAGAGAATTCGAATTCTGCGTGATCGTTGCATCCGGCCGGAGAAAAGAGGAGCGAAAAATATCGTGTAAAGGGAGCCACGGAACCGTTGCGGCACGCAGCTGCCGTGGCTGTCGGAATGTTTTACGAGATTTGTGGAATCTTGGGATCGTCTGGAAAAGAACGCACTGCGTTCCGAACTACGTCGAGCGAGATAACTGTATACGCGCCTCCGAAACTCGGATAAATATGGGCCAGTATGGCTACCAGTCGAGGAACGTGATTTTACGGTACATTTTCCGGGTCTTCACACCTACGCCATTTAACTTTCGTCGTTATTCACATTTAGGACCGGTTGCCTTAACCGTACTCTAAGTGTTCCCCCTGTCTCTCCTTTTACATTATGGCAGCTCTCAAATGAGTAGCAAAGGTTTAATTAACCCTGATTAACGCTGGTAGATGTTGGCGATGTTGCGGCCGTTATCTCGGTGTTTTAACACCTACGGTACTCTTGCATTCTGATCATCATAAATTGTGGCCAAGAATTCATTTGTCTTTCCTAATGTTAGCTATAAACTTCAACATTGTTTACTCCCATTTACTTGAATCGT